>OY755047.1:61405040-61705040 GCA_963576565.1 Aspidapion aeneum
ATACCACATTATTGGATTGTCATCGGAACTATAACGGTATGCGAAATTTGAAGTAAATCGGATACGTGGAAGTCAGTTGAAAGTAATTAAAAAAACTTGACATTTAATCGTCCATTTTGAATCCGCCATATTGAATTTTTGTAATTGGATCAAAAATTCGTAATTCTCATCCTCAAGAACACCCAGATACCAAGTTTGGTTGAAATCGGACAAACTTAAGTTCTGATGAAACCATATTATTATATTGTCATCGGAACTAACACGCTATGTGAACTTTGAAGTCAATCGGATGTCTGGAAGTTCTTCAAAAATGATTTGCAAGATTTGATTACATACATACCTACATACATGCATACATACAGGTGAAGTTAAATAAAAGCTTGTAAAATAAAATATAAACTATCGGCGCGCCGATTTTGCAGCAAGGCTGTGCGACCGTAAATAAGCGTACAGGGAAAAAAGTACAAATATTTGCATAGAAGAAAAGGGCCCACGGAAATATGCGCAGGCGAAAAATTGTGTCCACGGAAAAAAGCGCACACAATTACACAGCGCACAGAAAAATCATACCATGAAACTTTTTGATTTATAGAAAAATCTTACAATGAAATAAGCCCTTAGGGAATCCAGTTCTATAAATATTCTATACATTTTATAAAATTTTGAAAGTTGAAATTTTTTAGGATTTTGAAAGTTGACATTTTTTAGGATTTTGAAAATATTTTAAATAAATGGGTCCATGACGGATCTGATACCTTCCTAGCTAGCCTACCAGCACACTTCAAGTGAAGCCAAAATAAATAAGCCTTGAAAACAGTTTTTTGTAAATATCTCATAACCTAAAGCTCCTTTGAAGTTTTTGGTAACAACACAAACTATTGAGCATAATGTAATCTAATATAAAAGTTTGGCATTTTATTAAATTAGCTCACACATATACTATACTATAGTAGTTAGCTATGGTGATCCTAATTTTTTCGAGAAAAAAAAAAGTTGCTCCGATTTCAAAAATGTTTATATATCTTTGCGTTTCAGATGATTTTGAAACTTTTTTGTTGCGCCGTCGGTCTGTCTGTCTGTCTGTCTGTATGTCTGTAACGACCAACGCGCATAACTCAAAAACCGCTTGGCCGATTTTAATGAAATTTGGTACCTAGGCTGGGTCTTGGGTCGAGATGGTCCCATTTAAAAATGAACAAAATCCACCGAACACAAACCAAATAAAAGGGTGGGGGTAGATTTCAAAATTAGAGTTTATGTGAAAATATGGCGTGTGTGATATCAAACGAAAGGTAATTGAGTCTGGAGTTAAACAAAATACATTTTAATTTATTTAAAAAAAAAGGGTGGGGGTATATTTCAAAAATTAGAGTTTAAGTGAAAATATGGCGTGTGTGATATCAAACGAAAGGTAATTGAGTCTGGAGTTAAACAAAATACATTTTAATTTATTTAAAAAAAAAGGGTGGGGGTATATTTAAAAAATTAGAGTTTAAGTGAAAATATGGCGTGTGTGATATCAAACGAAAGGTAATTGAGTCCGGAGTTTAACAAAATACATTATAGTTTTTGTTTTTTTCAAGGGTGGGGGTAGATTTCAAAAATTTGAGTTTAAGTCAAAACATGGCTTGTGTGGTATCAAACAAAAGGTAATTTAGTCTGGAGTTGAATAAAATTTATTTCAGTTTTTAGTTATATTAGCTCACACGTACACTATAACTATAGTACCTAGTGTGAGCTTAGGGGCCCATATATTGGCAGATTATTTTTAATTGTCAAAAAACTGTTATTGGCATTAATGGATTTTGATCAAAATCAATCAGCTCGTAGTGTCTCTGTCTGTCTGTATGTCTGTCTGTCTGTCTGTATGTCTGTAACGACCAACGCGCATAACTCAAAAACCGCTTGGCCAATTTTAATGAAATTTGGTACCTAGGCTGGGTCTTGGGTCGAGATGGTCCCATTTAAAAATGAACAAAATCCACCAAACACAAACCAAATAAAAGGGTGGGGGTAGATTTCAAAAATTAGAGTTTATGTGAAAATATGGCGTGTGTGATATCAAACGAAAGGTAATTGAGTCTGGAGTTAAACAAAATACATTTTAATTTATTTAAAAAAAATTAGAGTTTAAGTGAAAATATGGCGTGTGTGATATCAAACGAAAGGTAATTGAGTCCGGAGTTTAACAAAATACATTATAGTTTTTATTTTTTTCAAGGGTGGGGGTAGATTTCAAAAATTTGAGTTTGAGTCAAAACATGGCTTGTGTGGTATCAAACAAAAGGTAATTTAGTCTGGAGTTGAATAAAATTTATTTCAGTTTTTAGTTATATTAGCTCACACGTACACTATAACTATAGTACCTAGTGTGAGCTTAGGGGCCCATATATTGGCAGATTATTTTTAATTGTCAAAAAACTGTTATTGGCATTGATGGATTTTGATCAAAATCAATCAGCTCGTAGTGTCGAACACTGTTTTACCCGAAAATTTAATGACAATTGCTTCAGCGGTTTAGGAGCTATCGTGTTACGGACAGACATACACACACACACACACACACACACACACACACTAATCTTAAAATATAAATGTTAAAATAAATACAAAAAAAAATATTTTAAAATATAAAATTTTAAATCCATACGTTGAATCAGAAATTAATATTTCGAGAGCGACTAAGCCGAAATAACAGATTTCCTGTTGAGCGCGATGAAGACAGGCTTTCCTAAAATATAAAAAAATAAACTTTCATAAAACATAAGACCAAACGAGCCTTTGAGATGGGTCAAGTTTGATTTAGTCAGCCTTTTTAGATTTCAGAAGTCTGCAAGACTCAGCAAACGCCTGTAAAAAGCAATCCATCCTCACGATAATGCTTTTTACCTTATTGAAATCGACTTCACAAAACGAATTTTTACGAATACATTAATGCAGATAGAATTGGGAACGCAGTCGTATAATCTGTAGAACAGAGGTTGAAACAAAAGTTGATTTTTCGAGAACCACTACACCAATTTTTATATTTCACACCTAGTTGTACGTGGAGGATACAGAGAGTTTCCGCAAATTAAAAAAAAGTCTTAAACATTTTTGGAATATAAGAATAAACGAGCCTCTTTGGAGGGTCAAGTTTAATTCTGTCCGCCATTTTGGATTTTTAATTTTGCCTAAAAGCCTGATCAATTTCCTTCATAGCTTAGTTTGTACCAATAAAATCGGTGTTATAGTTCGAAAGTTACAACAAAAAATAATTTATCCATTTTTTTTAACTTACCTAGTATGGTATTCAACTATGGGGCTGTGCTAAAGAGAGTAACATTTTAGTTGTACAGAGATTTCAAAATAAAGTATTAAGAAACATTGTGAATGCACCTTGGTACGTTCGAAATAGTGACCTTCATCGAGATCTAAAAATCGAAACTTTAGAGAGACTATAAAAAAGTACGCAAAAAGCCATGAAGATAGACTCCATCGGCATGTGAATGTGGAAGCAATTCAGCTTCTAGACAATACTATGCTAGTTCGAAGACTAAAAAGAATGAAGCCGTTTGAGCTAGTAAACTAAGTGAATTACACATAAAACAAAATAATGCTATAAACACAACACAATTGTGAGTTACAGACTAAACAAAGCGGGGAGAACTGTTGAGTAAACCCTAAGTTTAAATCTGACTTTTCTAGTAAATTAAGTTAAAACAAAATTGCTAATTAGTCTTACTGACTAGATTGTAATAAAAAAAACCACAGTGTGTTTGACAAATAAAAAAAAAACAAAAAAAAAACTTACCTAGTATGTAAGAGGGGGTCCAGGCCCCCGACCCCCTGTGCTTACACCTATGAATAAACTGACCTTCATGTTCGGCCAATTTGCATTTACAGCGAGCGAAGCGTACGGGTTTTCCATATATTAACAGATATATGCCGGGAATAATAAAGAAATAAAAAGTAAATTCCCCTGCCTTTATCGTTTCCATCTTTAATCAAAGCCAAATTTTTTGGCACAGGCCAGCTAGCGTTTTTAAGAACGTCCATTATGGCGGTCATATATTAATCGACATCCGAAAATAAAGGAAGACCCTCTTAGGTTTTATCAGCGCCGCGCCGTTATAGGATTTGATCGGGCAGACTACTCTTTTTACCCAACTGCAGCACGGCGAAAGGAAGAGTAATGTTTTTCGATTGTTGTATGTAAGTAAATATGTATGTTTGTGTCACGCTAGAGGCTAAACGGCTGAACCTTTTTTGACAAAAAAGGTCTCGTTGAATTGCTTCTGATCCCAAAGGTGCTATAGGCTTAACTTAAAGCATACAAATTATCTAAATTTCAGGCGATTTTATTGAAATCCTGTGATTACCCATTGCAAATGTCCTCTAATTTGTTGTAGTAATTTATAGTTCTCGCTGCTCCCACCCATCTCCCCTCCTGTCTTTCCCCCACCCTGTTCAAAAACCATATTCGCATAATTTTATCAAATATAGAGCGATGTCAAAAATTCTTTCTGCATTCGCTTTCAGATTTTTTTCCAACACTATTTTATTAGTTCCCCCCGATGAATGAAATGAAATGAACCGAACCCCCCCACCCCCCCCCCCCCCGCTTATTCGTAACAGTTATAGCTAAACCTTTCATAAATTAAAGCGATTTGAAAAGTTCTTTCTGCACACGCTTGAAGACTTTTTTCCAACATAATTTTACTAGTTTCCCCCTCCCTCTCTTCTCTTGTCCCTCCTTATTAGTAATAGTTGTAGCTATACCTTTCACAAATATAGAGCGATTTCAAAAATTCTTTATGCACACGCTTTAAGACTTTTTTCCAACATCATTTTACTAGTTTCCCCCTTTTTCTCCCTGTATTTTCCCCACCCTACTTATTATTAGCTCACACATATACTATACTATAGTAGTGTGAGCTATGATGATCCTCAACAGCCAGTGTCAAACGGCTGTACAGAAAAAACACAGAGCATATAACCTTTGGAAACGACAACAAACCGCTCAAAACCACACAGAATTTATAGAAGCCAGAAATAGTTGCAAAATTACTATTGACGCCGCCAAAGAAACATACAATCAAAGAATAAAAAACAGGTTGCTGAATTGTCCAAGTAGTTCTAGGTCCTTTTGGTCTCTTGCAAAAGCCGTTGGATCAAACTTCACCAAGTCATCCATACCACGACTTACAGATAAAAATACTCACTTAGCCACAACATCAGAGGAAAAAGCCAATATGCTGGCCAAAATCTTTTCCTCCAACTCAAACCTAACAGTGCCAAATGGAAAAACTCCACCGTTCATTGAAAGGGTTTCCCACAGTATGCCAGAGGTACCCTTTGTCACAGAGAAATACGAAAATCCCTTAAAAAGTTGGATACAAACAAAGCAATGGGTCCAGATGGCATTCCCGCGATAGTACTCAAAAATTGTGCTAGCGAACTCACCCCAACTTTCGCAAAATTATTCAATTTATCTTATAGGCAAGGAGTATATCCATCATCATGGAAGTCTGCCGCAGTACAACCCATTCCAAAGAAAGGAAAAAAGACAGATCCGTTAAACTATAGACCAATTGCTCTACTTCCGGTGATATCAAAAGTAATGGAAAGAGTTGTGAACAATCACCTAACCAAGTACTTGGAAAAATACAAAATTATCAACGACAAGCAATACGGATTTCGAAAATATAGGTCAACTGGCGATTTACTTACATACGTCACTCACTTATGGCAAAAAGCGATTGAGTTGCGAGGTGAAACAAGAACAATTGCCTTAGATATATCTAAAGCATTCGATAAAGTCTGGCATGAAAATCTGCTCAACAAGCTCAAAGCAACGGGATTGTCGCCGAGACTTTGCACTTGGTTTGAAAGTTACCTTAAGGATAGATCCATTTATGTTGCACTGGATGGCCGGAACTCCAACTCTTACCAAATAAATGCTGGTGTGCCACAGGGAGCAATCCTTTCGCCAACACTTTTTCTGATTTACATAAATGACCTCATAGATAAAACAGTAAATCCACTTTATTGCTTTGCAGATGATGGCAATGTAGTCTCCTCAGTCATACCACCCACTCAGTGTCTATCCGCACGTGAATTCCATCATCTTAGACTAACTCAAATATCGCAGATAAATAACGACCTGGAGATAATAGAGGACTGGGGCAACAAAAACCTTGTACAGTTCAACGCGCAGAAAACCCAAGCAGCCCTGTTTTCAAAAAAGACCAGCACCGGTGAGCCAAACATCATGCTATCTGGAAGTGCTGTCACATTGCAGAGCCAGTTGAACATCTTAGGAGTCACAGCAGAGACCAACATGTCTTGGCAGAGTCACGTGGCAGATATAGCTAAAAGGGCGTCCCAAAAGCTTGGGGTGCTATTTCGTACAACACATCTGTATACACCAAGCCAACTGCTGACACTCTACAAAGCCCAGATTCGACCAACTATGGAGTACTGCTCACATATATGGAGTGCGGCACCCAAACATACCTTAATGCTTTTGAACACCGTGCAAAAGCGAGCTATCAAGCTGATCAATGACCCCGCACTTACCCGTAGCTTGGATAGTCTCGAACATCGAAGAACTGTGGGCGATCTCTCTCTCTCTCTTCTACAGGTATTATCACGGAAAATGCTCTAAAGAGTTGGCACGTATGATCCCCCCGGGAGTAGCACCTACTAGGCGAACACGTCAAACAGACGGTAACCATCAATTTACTGTCAAAATAGAGGCACCAAGAACCTCATTATATCAGAATTCATATCTCTGGAGAACAGCATCGCTGTGGAATAAACTCCCTGCGACAGTTTTCCCTGCAGGTTACAACCTGAACCGTTTCAAAACCAACACACACCAACATTTCCGCGCACTTGCCGCTTGTCGAGCGTGATAGGGATCTCCTTGCGAGTGCGCATACCCGTAAAAAAAAAAAAAAATTTCGAGAAAAAAAAAGTTGCTTCGATTTCAAAAATTTTTATATATCTTCGCGTTTCGGATGATATTGAAACTTTTTTGTTGCGCCGTCTGTCTGTCTGTATGTCTGTCTGTCTGTCTGTAACGACCAACGCGCATAACTCAAAAACCGCTTGGCCGATTTCAATGAAATTTGGTACCTAGGCTGGGTCTTGGGTCGAGATGGTCCCATTTCAAAATGAACAAAATCCACCGAACACAAACCAAATAAAAGGGTGGGGATAGATTTCAAAAATTAGAGTTTATGTGAAAATATGGCGAGTGTAATATCAAACGAAAGATAATTGAGTCTGGAGTTAAAAAAAATACATTCTAATTTATTTTAAAAAAAGGGTGGGAGTATATTTCAAAAATTAGAGTTTAAGTGAAAATATGGCGTGTGTGATATCAAACGAAAGGTAATTGAGTCCGGAGTTTAGCAAAATACATTTTAGTTTTTGTTTCTTTTTAAGTGGGGGTACATTTAAAAAATTTGAATTTAAGTCAAAACATGGCTTGTGTGGTATCAAACAAAAGGTAATTTAGTGTGGAGTTGAATAAAATATATTTCAGTACCTAGTGTGAGCTTAGGGGCCCATATATTGGCAAAGTATTTTAGCTCACACATATACTATACTATAGTAGTGTGTGCTATGGTGATCCTAATTTTTTCGAGAAAAAAAAAGTTGCTCCGATTTCAAAATTTTTTATATATCTTTGCGTTTCAGATGATTTTGAAACTTTTTTGTTGCGCCGCCTGTCTGTCTGTCTGTCTGTCTGTCTGTCTGTCTGTCTGTATGTCTGTCTGTCTGTCTGTCTGTATGTCTGTATGTCTGTATGTCTGTATGTCTGTATGTCTGTATGTCTGTATGTCTGTATGTCTGTATGTCTCTCTGTAACGACCAACGCGCATAACTCAAAAACCGCTTGGCCGATTTTAATGAAATTTGGTACCTAGGTTGGGTCTTGGGTCGAGATGGTCCCATTTAAAAATGAACAAAATCCACCGAACACAAACCAAAGAAAATGGTGGGGGTAAATTTCAAAAGTTAAAGTTTTTGTGAAAATATGGCGTGTGTGATATCAAACGAAATACATTTTAATTTATTTAAAAAAAAGGGTGGTGGTATCTTTCAAAAATTAGTGTTAAAGTTAAAATATGGCGTGTGTTATATGAAACGAAAGGTAATTGAGCCCGGAGGTTAACAAAATACATTTTAGTTTTTTTTAAAGGGTGGGGGTAGATCAAATCAAAAATTTGAGATTAAGTCAAAACATGCTTTGTGTGGTATCAAACAAAAGGTAATTTAGTCTGCAGTTGAATAAAATATATTTCAGCTTTTAGTTATATTAGCTTACACGTACACTATAACTTTAGTACCTAGTGTGAGCTTAGGGGCCCATATATTGGCAGAGTATTTTTTACGGTTATGCGCACTCGCAAGGAGATCCCTATCACCCTCGAGAAGCGGCAAGTAATAATTGTAGCTATACCTTTCACAAATTTAGAGCGATTTCAAAAATTCTTTCGGCACACGTTTTAAGATTTTATTCGACACCATTTTACTAGTTCCTTCTCTCCTTTAACACTGTTCGCGTTTGTAGAAAATCTACACGTACTTTTTGGTTAAAGCTAAATGAATTGCAAATGGATAGTGCTTTTTCTGAATAAGAATTAAACCTAAAAGTTGGAAAAAAAAATTAATATAAAAAAACAGCCAACTGCTAAATTTACTTGTAACTACTAGTCGCAGTTGGGTACAAAATTACCCAATAACCTGATTCATGAAAATACAAAACTGTTTAATTTCATAAGTGCGCTTTGGGAATCAAAATCACAAAAAGTTGAAGCATGTCGTAGAGTATAGGTATACCCGTCAATTTTGTACTCAACTGCGACTAGTATTTACAAGTAAATTTAGCAGTTGGGTGTTCTTTTAATTAAAAATTTTTTTGAGGTAGAAGTGTCCGCCATAATAATGGCGGCAGCATCGAAAGATGTCAGGAGTGGCGAAGAAAAGCAAATCTGAGGGCACCGCAGTGCCTCGTCAAGTTCACGCTGCCGTACCATCTTTTCTTGAAACATTTATAGCCCATATTTCACCTATCTAAAACTCTACTTTGGAATGAGCGACGAATCTCAAACTTTGCACACTCGTAGATGTTCATAGAGTTAACAACCCCTCAAAGTTTCGTGGACTTCCATAAAGTAGTAAAGTGGTTACGAAATTTCAAAAACGTCGAAATTGCCACTCACTGACTCACTGACTCATGTATAGATCATCAAAATTCTACTGTACTTCCAGACATGTTACAAACTGCTGGAAAAAATCAAAAAACCCCAAAATTCTAATTTACTCCCCTCCCCTATAGATGTAAAATTATGTAAAAGTAACATTGCCCACAACCAGAAATGCTAGAGAGCTGAGCTTTGGCAGACTGAGAGAAACTATGATAAACTTCTTAACACTATTATAGAACTATAGGAAAAAACTTAAAAAACACATACATTTTAATTTACGTCCCTCTCCTATAAATGTAAATTTGTATAAAAGTAACATTGCCACTTCCAGAAACGCTAGAGAGCTGAGCTTTGGAAGGCTGATAGAAACTATGATAAAATCATGGGAAAAAATTTAAAAATCCCAAAATTTTCATTTACTCTCCCCCCCTATATAAAGTTATGTAAAATTAACATTACCCACTTCCAGAAACGCTAGAAAGCTGAGCATTGGAAGACTGATAGGAACTATGATAAAACTATAGGAAAAAATTTAAAAACACGAACATTTTAATTTACGTCTCTTTCCTATACATGTAAAGTTATGTAAAAGTAACATTGTCCACTTTTAGAAACGCTAGAGAGCTGAACTCAGGAAAGCTAATAGGAACTATGATAAAACCATGGGAAAAATTAAAAAATCTCAAAATTTTTAGTAAGGTATTGCAAAAGTTTTAAACAATATTCCGCATATTTTACTACTTTAAAAATTAAATATTATCCAATTCCTTTAAAAAAGAAGTGAAATCATAACAAAAACATTTCATGTAAAAATGAGAAAAAAGTAAAGCAAAGTTCTCCAATACAAATTTCAAAATGAAACGTTCTTACTAGTTTGGAAATGTTTTTCTAAACTTGGCTATTACGGCTGTAAATGTCTCTTAGGTACAGTGCTAAATTAAACATAAAGAAGTTTGGTTGTAATAGCAAAGTTTTAAAAAACATTTCGAAACTAGTAAGAACCTTTCATTTTAAAATTGGTATTGGAGAACTTTGCTTTACCTTTATCTCAATTCCTTTTACGGAATGCCATTTTCGAGTACTTGGCTTTTTTTACACGAAATGTGTTTGTTATGATATACATTTCTCGAGGACCCCCGTGAGGTTAAGCTTTCGAGCTACCCACGGAAAAATACTAGAGAAGCAACAAACCCTTATTTTTTTTTACCCAATTAGCCACGAAAACTTGTTTGAATTTTAATTTACAGGTACTAAATTTTACATTTTTTAATATTTGGCTTTAAACTCCGTTGACAGACGCGATGCCGACGTCCTGATAGCGGAACAAACGCGATTGGCGTTGATCTGATCTAGAAGGACAATGTGTGTCGTAGGTCACGGGATGGATTCTTTCTTTCAATCGATACTTTTATTGATCGATGATATAGCAGATTTACTCGCCTGCTGCTGTTTTAGTTTCTCTCGACCTTCGGTAGATGGCGCTTCTTGTTGGGTACATGGTTTTGTTTTCTCACTAGAAATGTAAGGTGAGAGATAAAGCCGTATACTTAATTTAGCAAGGGTATCACATTGACCAAGCAGTGTTCTGAGGAGTCCCATAAAGACGAAACAGTTAACCGTCAACAGTTATTAGGTGTCCATTAGATCTTGGACCCCCGCGAGGTTAAGCTTTTGACCAGTGTTGCCAGGTCCCACAGAAATAATGCATGAGAAATATTGCGAGAAAGCATGAGATGGCGGAATTGTCGCTGTTGGCATGCTGTTCATTCATTAAGGACTTATTGCAATAAAGCCAGGCAGCAATTCTGCCGGGCACTATTCTGACAGTTTCTCATTGAAAACTGACAGTTGATCTTTCAAAATTGACATACCAAAGTCGAATTTTGGATTCCTGTCTTTTATTTTCCATTAATAGTGGCGGCACTATTAATTCCGGCTCTTACAATATACAAAGGCCTAATTTTAAAGAAGACAGCTGTTCTTATAATTCGGAACTGTCAGAATACTGCCCTGCACAATTACTGCCTGGCTTTATTGCAATAAGTCCCTATTATTGTAGGCACATAATACATAATATACGTATATATTTAGCTATATATTCTATGTTGCAGTACGCATGTTTTTTTTTAATTGGCCAAATTCCAGCGGCGTAGCGTGCCCGAAAGGGCGGGGGGGGGGGGGCGACAGCTAAAAAGGGCGCCTCTGAAAACTGATGAAAAATCTTGTGACAAAAAAAAAGGTCAAAAGGGCGCCTCTCACTCAAAAAAAAAAAACAAGGTCATCATGTGTGAGGGGGCGGCCGATAAGTCACAAGGGCGCCTCTGACGAATCTTGCGACCAAAAAAAAAAGGTCTTCGTGTCGTTAGTTTCCTTTGGCACCCACTCAATTGGCCGTGACCGGCCCGACTTAATAAAGCTGAGGGCGCTTCGGCCACCTACGGGGCGCCACTACCCTCGGGGCTGGGGGGGCGACGAACCCCCCGCGGCCCCCCACGCTACGCCGCTGCCAAATTCATGTCGTAAACGTGTGGCACATAACAGAATAATCGATTATCGTTTCTTGGGGAATACCCGAATAAGCGAACCGCTCATTTGTACGTCATACTCTCAACCAGGCGCGAGGTTGCAATTTGCGATTATGAAACACGATACAACGATGCCAAATGCCGGGACGTAAGCCAAATTCTCTTATGATTACTTTGTTATTTGTAGTTCATAGTTACCTGTTATTAGTTTTCAACTCTAATTTATTTTTGTCTCTGTAAGCTGAAAAGCATTAGATTTTGCGATAATATAATGATAGCATGAGATTTGTTTGAAAAACATGAGATCTCATGCAACAGCATGAGACCTAGCATCACTGCTTTTGAGCTACCCACGGAATAATACTAGAGAAACAAAAAACCCTTATTTTTTTAACCCGATTAGCCACATCCGGCAATTGTTGAATTGCAGGAATCACTTGATTTTCAACAAGCTTAAATAAGCGACCCCGTTCAAGCTCCCATTAATAAAAAATAGCCCGATAATATTATCTCCAAGAACCCCCGATCAAACATTAAATTTTTGAGAGTATTGTGTTCGAACATTTACCGTCAAATGTTTTTTTTTTCCGAGTAGTAAGTAATTGATGGATTTTGGGCATTGTGTTGGCTGAAAGTCTTTTCATCAGTAAACAAAATATTACTGACAAAATCTTTATCCCGATTTGCACAATCCATCATTTTTTCACAAAATTCCATTCATAAAATATTTCCCTTAGGAAACAGTTTCTGAGATTGTTTTAACCTGTATGCTTTGTATCTATGTGTTTTTAAAATGTTTCGAATTATTCTGAGAGGAATATTAATAGGTATCTCTTGAGCAATGGCTGAACTTGAACACGGAGGAAGTACTTCAGCCGCAGCACAAAAAGTTTCTCGCTGTTGCCTTTGTTCATACATGGGTCTTGGACCCTCATTACCTCTTCAATGTCGCTACATTTTCTGCAGACTTAACACAACCAAATTTATCAATATGGTTAATTATGTTTAAAATGGTAGTTTTGCAAGAAATATCACGGTCCTCATACATAGCAATAAACAAATTTATTACATGCCGAGTAGAGCTACAAATTATCATTTTAACATTTAAACATTTTCTTTGATTGGAAATTTTAAAGCCGGAACAATGTTTATAAAAATGCAATTATTACCTCCTTTTCGCTTCGCATATTAAAAAAATCTCGATCCCGTAAAGTGCCCTCGTTGGATCTCCCCTAATATACCTTGTCAGCTCTTGTCTACCAGCCTATAATTTCTCCTCTATTGTTTTCATTAACTTTTAGTTTATGTTTCTATTTTTATCTAAACACTTGCTAAATTAGTTTTCCCTTTTCTAAGCAGAATCTTCATCGTCTAAAAAGCTTTTACCCTAATGGTATATATTTTTAAGTCAAGTAATGCATCATTCAACAATTATTATCAAATCAAATTTTGTCAGCAACTTTCTTACGTTAAATGGAATAACTTATATATTTTCCTTCAGAACATATTGAGTTTATTAATATCTAGTTAAGCCGTTTTTGAGTTATTTAAGTTACAAAATTACATTAAAGCGTAGAGAACCCCGGGCCAAGGTGATTATCACTAAATGCACTTCAGCAATAATAACTTACTTAATTTTTAATTCGGGATGAATATATCTTAAGTTCTGATATAGGTAATATACATGGTGATCATTTGAACAGAAAACTGCTGTTAAAATTTGCCTTACAAAATGACATGAAATTTCTGACCTTGTCCAGAAGATAATATGGTAAAAATTATGCAATTTTTATATTTAAAGTTTTTTTCTATCACCTACATTACACCTGATAAAGACCACGCAGCATTTTTTCTGTCTGTGGCACCATTTTTAATAAAAAAACTAAGTTTTCCAATATGTTGGCCTGCGGCGCCATTTTTTGGTTATATTTACAAAAAAATTATGTAGCGCGACTTTTTTTGAAAAGAACTTAACTTTTTTTTTAATTTGTTTTTATTGCAAAAAATTTCTTCAAAAATTGACAACCAAAAAAAAAAGTCAGTTGGCTAACTCTTTGTTAAACATTATTTTTTTATCGGAAGGGAAGGGAGGGCCGGTCGATCAGTTTTATACTATCGAGGGCCATTTATGCACATAAGATTTCGTGGAAGAAGATTGATGATTCATATGTGAGTGGGCCTTGCAGCCCATTCCCTCGAAGAAGATTGTACAGGTGTGCTAGATTGGTAGCGGGCGTTAACGCGCCTAAAAAAATGCTCATATGCCAAACTACCAAAGATTTGCTGGAATCGTTTATGTTTTTGACCAGAAGTATTTTTTTGCATCTTAAAATGTTATCGTCTCTTTTCTCAAAAAATGTAAAAAATTTGTGGTTTCCAAAAAACTTATTTTTATTTTAACCAATGTTTTAGACATTATAATAAGGATTAATTGCTCTTTAAAGATCATTAGCAAAATTTATCGTTGTCATAAAAGTTGATCCTTTAAAGTCGCTCGTTTATTTTCATATTTCAATAAATGAAATCGGTTTAGTCGTTCCCAAAATCGTAAATTTTCTTCTACCACATCTTTTGTAGGTTATAAGATTGCCTTACCAATTGGAATTAAATCGGTGGTACTATTGAAAAGTTTTTTTTTCAAGGCTCTCATGGAAAACTCTTGCATAAGTCTACTTTCCTGCCAGAGTCATTTCTTCTCTACCAGGAGAGCTCGGGTGGTGTCCGATATTTTTACCGACTAAAACTCCTCAATAATGACTTCAACCGCCTGATGGTAAGCCACTGCACTGCAGCCAGTACTGACTTATTATACACCCTTTTGGTTCTTGGGACAACCACTCAATTCTATCCCCTGTACAAGTACCGAGGTCGTCCTTGATGAAGCAGTCCCCAGTTGCCGTTAAGACTGCAAAGTTATTAAGAATGGTCACTAAAATACACAATATCCCACAAGTGTCATATAGCGCGTCATTGGTTAGCCACTTCATTTACCCATGGGTCTAGGCCTCTTTAGTTGCCTCTTGCGACAGGGCTAGGTGTTACCCTGATGCTATTCTTTTATCTCCAGACACCACACGACCACCCCAGAGTTATACCAAAAAAACATTTTTTCCAGTTTCAATGACTCATCCAGTAAATCCTGTACCTTTTGAAGTCGCCAGATTTTAAAAAATCCTACGTTTCTCGCATGGTCCAACAAAAAAAAGTAACGTATGTATGTTTGTGTCGTGCTAGAGGCTAAACGTCTCAACCGATTTTGACAAGAAAGGTGTCGTTGAATTGCTACTAATCCCCAAGGTGCTATAGCCAAAATTTAGTAAACAGGAATCAACATGGCGGTCTTCAGACGCCATTTTGTCACATAAATAAATTTCATGCGATTTTAATGAAATTCCTTTGATCACCCATTGCAAATGTCCTCTAATTCACTGTGATTCCTTCGTAGTCCTCCCTGCTTCCACCAATCTCCCCTCCTGTCATTCCCCTCCACCCTCTTCAAAAACCATATTCGCATAATTTTATTAAATCTAGGTATTTTAAAAATTCTTTGTGCACAAGCTTTAAGATTTTTTTCCAACAGCATTTTACTAGTTTGCCCCTTCCTCTCCCTCAGGCCTCCCCGTCCTCCTTATTAGTAATAGTTGTAGCTATAGTTTTCACAAATATACAGCGAGTTCAAAAATTCTTTCTGATTTTTTTCACCACAATTTTCCTACTTGCCTCCTTCCTCTCCCCTCCCCCACCTTCACTTAATGTTTGTAGAAACGCACTTATTACAAATTCATGATTTGGGTAATAATTAGGCACCTTAATTTAGTTAAATGGCTGATTGAGAATTAATCCTAAAAGTTGGAAAAAAAATTAAATAAAAAAACATCCAACTGCTAAATCTACTTGTACCTTCTAGTCGCAGTTAGGTACAAAATTACCCAATATCCTGATTCTTGGAAATATAAAATAAAATTAAATAAAAAAATATCCAAGGGCTAAATTAACTTGTAACTACTAGTCGCAGTTGGGTACAAAATTGATAGAAATACCTATAATAATGTACGACGAACTTTTAGTTTTGATGCCCAAAGAGCACTTACGAAATTATACAGTTTTGTATTTTCATCAATCAGAATATTGAGTAATTTTGTAACCAACTGCGACTAGTAGTTACAAGTAAATTTTGCTGTTGGGTGCCTTTTTTTGTTTAAACACTTTTATTTCCAACTTTTAGGTTTCATTCCTGTTCAGCCTTATAAAAAGCACTGTGCATATTACCATTAATTTAGCTTTAAGAGTCTAAAAGTCTTAAAGCGTGTGCAGAAAGAACTTTTGAAATCGCTTTATATTTGTGAAAGTTATAGCTACAGCTATTACTAATAAGGAGGGCGGGAAGAAGAGAGGAAGAGACGGGGGGAGAACTAGCAAAATGGTGTTCTGAAATCGTATGCAGAAAGAATTTTTGAAATCGCCCTATATTTGATAAAATTATTATTATGGGTGGGAGCAGGGAGGACTACAAAGTAACTACTTACCGCAAATTAGAGGACATTTGCAATGAGTGATCAAAGGAATTTCATTAAATTCGCCTGAAATTTAGATAATTTGTATGTCTTAAAGCCTATATCATGAGACAAAATGGCGTGTTTAAAAAAAATATAGCCTATAGTACCTTCGGGATCGATCAGTAGCAATTTAACGACACTTTTTTTGTTAAAATCGGTTCAGCCGTTTAGCCTCTTGCGTGACACAAACATACATATTTATACATACAGACATATCCCAATCGAAAAACATTACCCTTCCTTTCGCCGTGCTGCATTTGGGTAACAACCTCAGAGTAATAAATTATTACTCTAAAGGGGCCTACAGACACGCGAACATTTCCAGAGATTAGTACGCACGTACAAGTTTGCGCATACTAGTCTCTTCGTGTGTAGACAATATCCGCCTAAAATATCTCTTGAAGATTAGTTCGCGCGCACAATGTACGCGAGCAAATCTCTCGGTGTCTAGGCAAAACGCATTGATAATATCGTGTTTATGTTTAGAACGTTTAATTTTGTCTTCGTGTGTGTAGGCAATTCCACCAAACGTACATGTATGCAGAGATTAGTTCGCGTACTAATCTCAAGAAATGCTCGCGTGTCTGTAGGCCCCTTAAAGGGGCCTACAGACACGCGAACATTTCTAGAGATTAGTACGCGCGTACAAGTTTGCGCATACTAATCTCTTCGTGTGTAGACAATATCCGCCTAAAATATCTCTCGAAGATTAGTTTGCGCGCACGATGTACGCGAGCAAATCTCTCGGTGTCTGGGCAAAAAAGGGGCCTACAGACACGCGAGCATTTCTTGAGATTAGTACGCGCGAACTAATCTCTGCATACATGCACGTTTGGTGGAATTGCCTACACACACGAATACAAAATTAAACGTTCTAAACATAAACACGATATTATCAATGCGTTTTGCCTAGACACCGAGAGATTTGCTCGCGTACATCGTGCGCGCGAACTAATCTTCGAGAGATATTTTAGGCGGATATTGTCTACACACGAAGAGATTAGTATGCGCAAACTTGTACGCGCGTACTAATCTCTGGAAATGTTCGCGTGTCTGTAGGCCCATGAAACTGTATAATTTCGTGAGTGCGCATCAAAACGATAAGTTGAAGCATGTCGTACTTTAAAGGTATATCTATCAATTTTATACCCAACTGCGACTAGCAGGTACAAGTAGATTTAACAGTTGGGTGTTTTTTTTATTTTTTTTTATTAGTTATGGTGGAACAACATTAAACCAAACCACACTTTAACTATCTTTTGCGCTCCGTGTAGGTCATAAAATAATAATTTTGAAATAATTGCCTGTTTAAAATATATTTATGAAAAATATTTAAGTGCATGTATGTTTTAATATAAATAATACTTAATTACGTTAACATGAAAAAAATATTGATATAATCCAATGGATATTTATATGCAATATGTTTTTATTTATAATTTATTACATTTCATTATTATTTATGATTTAAATTTTAAACGATTCTAGATAATTTAACTAAAATAGTTTTCAATTTGTAATAATTTAATTTCTAGGTCTTAATATCACATGGCTTAGTGCGCCGTCTGGTCAATCCGGGACTAGATTTTCTCATTTCAAAAGGGAAAATTTTAATCCGGGAATATAAATTAAAAGAGGGCTCAAGGAAAGAGCTTCTCTAACGAAATTTCCACTAGAAAATCTTAGTTCTTATTTCACTTAACCCACTGGATTTTTAGTTCCTTCTCTTTCTATTCTTGTGTAATTAAAAGACACGAAAACTAAGTTTGATTACAATCACGGAGAAAACGAACAAAACTAGACACTTAGCAAAAGATATTTATTGCTCGAAACAATCTGGATAAAGTTTCCAGATGGGTTGCAGAGCGCTGCTCTGCGATTAAATATAATAAACGATTCTATAATGATTTTATAAAATCTGATTTTAAAAGTTCCTATTTTTGATTTACCTAACCCGATCAAGCTGCTTCTTTTTTGAACTAAATTTGACCCAAAAAAAGTATATGCGTCAGTTTGTTGAACATTTGCTAGGTTTTGATAAATGGTTCAGTTTTGCTTAATAGGACATCTTTATTTTTTATGGTTATTAAGCTGACGCGTTTCGGACGCTTCATATTTTTAAGCCGGTCTTCTGCATAAGGACCTAAATCTCAACCTTCACAAATAATCAGCGGCGTAGCTAGAAGTCATGGGGCCCCGGGGCAAACAATCTTTTGGAGGCCCTCATAACTCAATAAGAATATATAATGACTGCCTGGCCTTTTTCTGGCTTTTTAATTTGCAAAATCATTCATTTCATCATCGTTTTACTACGTATTTTAAAGCTAGCTTTTTTAAAGCAAGCTATTTTATAAACCTTATAAAATATAAAATAAACATTTACAGTGGCGGATCCAGGATGTCCGGTGGGAAGGGACGCAAAAGGCAGTAAAAACAAAAGTTTTTGTTGCTTTTAATAACTCTGAACTTAAGAACCAGCTACATTTAAGTTACAAATTTATTACCGCTTAAAAAAGATGTTTTACTAGGACTGCTGGGGCTCTCTTACGCCGGCGCCGGGGCCCCAGCCAGTGCACCTGCATTGGTTTGCCCAGCGATAGCTACGCCACTGCAAATAATATCCTACTATAAGTAAGGTACTTGTCTCAACTTTCGTCACCATAACTAATTTCTTATAGTTAATACTAAATAGAAAAAGAACGCGAGAGGTTTTAAATAATTACTTTAGTGGCCTATGGCATGCCGTAGGATAGCTAATAAACTAACAAATATGTACATATTTTTTTAATTCCAAAAAAATAGTAACACTTTTTAACCCAAAAAAAATTGAGTAATACAAATTTAGACTACCACAAATCGATTGCTTGTGGATCACTGAATTTTAAGTCGCCTGGTGTTTGCCTAAAATTTGAGCCAGAGCGCCTGTGTGACTTCATATATCCAAGATTGTGATTTTTTCCATGATTTTTCACAAATATTTGCTTTTAACCATATCAACCTTACAGAAAAATTGTATGGGCTGTAACTTGTTTGCAATTGAATAAAAGACATAAAAAAAATTAATATCTTTGTTTGTTTTTAACAAATAAAGATAAATTCTGTACCACATTAATTACTGCTCCTTTCCAAACAAAAAACAGTTTCCCTGTAAAATTAATTAAGCGAGAGTTATCAGTTAAAGTTTGTGAAAAAATATGAAAGAGCCGCTACTCAAATTGTTTTTAGAATATAGTAGACTACATTTTGCTTAATAATTTGTTTTATAACCAAAAACTTCGTCAAGGAATTAGTTTCCGAGATATTTACAAAAAAAATGAAACAAAAAGTGTTTTGAAGGCTGATTATCATAGCTTCACTTGTGCTAATAGGCCGGCTAGGAAGGTATCAGAGCCGTCATGGATCCATTTATTTTTATATACAACTTATAGGTTTAATTCTTATTCAGCCTTATAAAAGGCACTATGCATTTACAATTCATTTAGCCCAAAAGTACGTGTAGATTTTCTATAGACGCGAACAGTTTTACCTTCTATTAAGCAAAGGTGGGGGAAGAGAGAGGGAAAAGAGAACTAGTAAAATGGTGACGAAAAAAATGTTAAAGCCTGTGCAGAAAGAAATTTTAAAATCGCTTTATATTTGTAAAGTGGAAAAGCTAAGTGATCTAAGTGCCAAAAAGTATTTTTGTGGGAAACTAAAAAAAACGGCACAATACATGTAAGCACACTTACAGAAGACGTCATTTTAAAGATGCTTGTTAGAGCATAAGGTGGTGAAATTGCACTTAGATCTTATAGCCCCGTATTGGCCTTGGCACATACATCATTTTGGATGGGAAATCTAATATTTGTATATTTTGGTACTTAGATCATTTAGCTTGGCCACTCTACATTTGTGAAAGGTATAGCTACAACTATTACTAATAAAGAGGGTGGGGAGAAGAGAAGGAGAAGGAGGGGAAAGTAGTAAAATGATGTTGGAAAAACAAGTCTTAAAGCGTGTGCAGAAAGAATTTTTGAAATCACTCTAAATTTGTAAAACCTATAGCTACAACTATTACTTATAAGAAGGGTGAAGAAACGAGAGAGAGACGGAGGGGGAAACTAGTAAAATAATGTTGGAAAAAAAGTTTTAAGGCGTGTGCAGAAAGAACTTTTGAAATTGCTTTATATTTGTGAAAGTTATATAAGTTATAATAAGGAGGACAGGGAGGAGAGAGGGAGAGACGAGAGGGAACTAGTAAAATGATGTTGGAAAACAATTCTGAAAAAGTATGCAGAAAGAATTTGTGAAATCGCCCTATATTTGATAAAATTTAAATAGGGTGGGGGAATAACAGGAAGGGAAATGGGTGGGAGCAGGTAGAGTCCCTGTATGTTGACATATTTGGATATATTAATATATCCGAATATGTCAACATATTGGGACTCTAGGAGCAGGGAGTAAAAAGTAAAGTAACTACAGCAAATTAGAGGACATATGCAATAGGTGATCAAGGGAATTTGATTAAAATCGCTTGAAATTTAGATAATTTGTGTGCCTTATAGCCGACATCATATGACAAAATGGCGTCTGAAGACCGCCATGTTGATTCCTGTTTAAACAAAATATAGCCTATAGCACCTTCGGGATCAGTAGCAATTCAACGACATCCTTTTTTGTCAAAATTGGCTTAGCCGTTTAGCATTTAGCGTGACACAAACATACATATTTACATAAAAAAGCCAAGTACGCGAAAATGGGATCCCGTAAAAAAATTGAGAAAAGTATAGACAAGATCTCCAATATAATAAAATATTTTTTTTAACTTGGCTTTACGGCTAAAGTTGACTCTTAGGCACAGTGCTAAATTAATCATATACAAGTTTGGCAGTAAAAGCAAAAGAACCTCTCATTTTGAAAAGCATATTGTAGAACTTGGGTATACTGTTATCCAAATTCTTTTTGCGTACCTACTTGCCCTTTTTCACATGAAATGTTTTTATTATGATCTAGATATCTTTATAATTGTGCCTCTGTCCCTAGAGTGCAAATTCTCGACACAAGACAAAAGAGCCAGCCGGTTTTTATATCTTATTTATCTTATACATCTCCAGCAAATCTTTTTTTGATACATAAAAAGAAATAATTTTTTGCCATCTAGCACTGACCTAATGACCCAAACGAAGACAAAAGAGGCCAATTCGTAAAAACAACTACCCTTTTCGTGAAATATATGAGGATGACGGACCCTGCCTTAATATTTTGGATCTTTGAAACAAAAAATAACATATATTTACACTTTTTACAAATGTAGAACGATTTCAAAAATTATTTCTGCACTCGCTTAAAGACTTTTTTTAACATCATTTTACTAGTTTCCCCCTTCATCTCCCTCTCGTCTCCCCACCCTCCTTATTAGTAATAGTTGTAGCTATACCTTTCATAAATTTAGAGCGATTTCAAAAATTCTTTCGGCACACGCTTTAAGATTTTTTTCGACACCATTTTACTAGTTCCCTCCTCCCTCTCTCCACCCCCACCTTCACTCAATGGATGGTAACTCTGTTCGCGTCCGTAGAGAATCTACATGTAATATTTGGGTAAATAAACAATGAATTAAATTTGGCACGCACATCAGCCTTCACGTGCGTACATTTGTACAAAAATCAGGCGTAATGCTCGGTATATATATAGTCCAGTCATTATAGAATTTTAGCTTGCAAAAGGTGGTGTAGTCGCGATTTTGACATATGTTGTTGACATTGGAGTCCTAAAAATCTATTTGAGTTTTCGACCCTGTGGGGATGCCGGCTCCCCCCGCCATCTTGGATTTAGTGTGTACAAAAAGGGTTTTTTAAAATGACTTGGTTATTGTACGTTTTAGAAAAAAAAGTTTTAAACAAAAGTTGA
This sequence comes from Aspidapion aeneum, assembly GCA_963576565.1. NCBI lineage: Eukaryota > Metazoa > Arthropoda > Insecta > Coleoptera > Brentidae > Aspidapion > Aspidapion aeneum. The sequence goes on from OY755047.1 coordinate 61,427,214, forward strand.
AGGCAATAAAATTTCCTACAAAAACGCTTTTGTACTTTTTTTTTGTCAGACGAATGGTTTTTGAGTTATGACGATAAACATTTCGCCGTCATTTTGAAGTTTGACGAATTTTTTTTTCAGTGGCCGTTATAACTTCGAAACTGCTTATTTTTCAGAAAATCTGTAATAACATAAACTAAAGCCCAACTAATAGCCTAACATATAATATATTATCTGGTACGAACTCTGAAGTTAGCTGTACACCCGTTTCCTATGTATTTCCATAGCATATGCAAAATAAACCGAAATTACTTAATTTTATGTCATTTTCTCGAAAGGTAAGCATTTTACAGAAAGTGGCTAATAAACTTTATTGTAGAAAATTAGATTACCTTTTAAACGATGTATCAGTGGGCCAAATCCACGGTTAGCACTTAATTGGCATCCATAAATTGAGGTTATTTTTTGGTATTACGAAAAAAAATCATGTTTTGGGTTTTATTCCGTTTTCAAAAAAACTAAGCATTTTGAGGAAACATTTTGAAATATCTTTTTTAGAGAAAATAAATGTTCTTTTAAACAGGGTGTCACAAAGTTGTGTTGAAGCCATTATTGAAACTCCAGGAGCGTCCGCATATTGAGAATATGTTTTTTAATAAATTTTTTAAAATTTTTTTATTGGTTTTGTTTAATTTTGTTAAAAATTAAGCTTTCTGAACAATCTTGTTTTGCTCTATTTTGTTGAAAATAAAATTATCTTAATTGAAATAAACCAAATTAAGAATTAAGGGAAAAATAAATTAATTAGACATTATGGAATGGCATAAAAGAGCGCTTTATAAAATCTGCTTTATATCAAAACCTGTTAAATGAAAAGTCAAACTAATTGGTTTTTTATTTTAGTCAGTATTAAAAAAACGCAGGCTAGGGTAATAATTAAAAAATCCTTTTGCCGGCCGCAGCATTTTAATGACACTCATTGAAAAATATCGTTTGATCGACAAATCATACTCAACTACAAAGCTTACGCTTTTCGTGTAAATTTAAACATAAAAATGACGTAATTTTTAAGCCGCCTTACTGAAAAAAATAGAGAGATATCGGAAAGCTAAAATGATTTCGATATTTAGTAAAATAAATTATTTTGGCATTTAGTATTGAGTAGTTTAAGAAGTTATTTTACAAATAGTTTCATCAGAAATCAATTTCTTTCTATAACAGTGGTCTCCAAAAAAAAACAATTCTTCGGCATTATTTCCGCTGATTCTTATGTAAGACGACGCCCTGAATCCAAATATAGCTTGCGTTTCCTTCTAGCACCCACTATTTTTGAGCAGCAGCACTTTTACCTATTTTTATAATTTTTCGATAATAATTATAATATTATCGACATAAATTTAAAATTTTAAGTATAAAGAGAGTTATTTTAGTTTCAAACAATAATAGATACATGAACGGACCCAGGGGGGTGGCCTTGGAGCCCGCCCCCCCAAGCCTAAGATTTTCTAAGAAAATTCGACATCATGAGGCTATAGAGGCGTCGGGCCCCCCAATACATATTCCTGACAGCAGTACTCCGCCAACAGGCTTGCATTTCACTTTCCTGAAAACCTCTTTTGCAACTTAGCGATGTTTTGATGAAACAGTTCCCCGTATTCATCCGAGACTGCACCTAAATTTTCAGAAAAGAAGTCCAGATGCGAGTGAAGGAAGTGCACTTTAAGGGACATGTTACATCCCATGGCCATGTACGCTAAGAGAAATTCCTCGACCTGAGCGACATAATCATCCCTTTTATGGTTACCCAAAAAGTTCTTACACACGTTTTGGAATACAAACCAAGCTCGTTTTTCTTTTTGATTCAGGTGTTCAATAAACGTCGAATCTTGAAAAAGTTGTCTAATCTGGGGCCCCACAAAAACACCTTCCTTGATTTTAGCCTCACTAAGACGAGGAAATTTAGTTTTCAAAAATATGAATGCGTCGCCTGTCTTGTCCAGTGCTTTTACAAGCTGTTTGATCAATCCAAGTTTAAAGTGCAAAGGCGGCAAGTAAATATTATCTTGCGGGACTAATAAGGATCGTTGGCGACATTATTCTGACCGGAAGTAAATCTTTCTCGCAAAGGCTGGTTCCGTACAATGTAATGTTTGTCCCGTGCTCGGCTCTCCCATTCACAAATAAAACAACAATATTTTATTTTTTTTATTATAGTTTCTACATGAGCGTATACAAGGGGGAGGGGGGCTTGAGGGCGAAAGCTCCCCTTCCAAGAATCTAAAAATAGATTATGTTAAAACTATTTATTTTCCTACTTTTTAATATGTTAATAAATAAAAGTGGAAAAAAAGCAGTACATTCCTTGTTTTATTTTTAATTTCCGAGACCGCGCAGCCATGGCTAGAGAAGATATTGATTTCGACAAAAAAAATATTTCAGATAACGCCGAATATGTGTTATTTGGGTGTCATTTGACCTATCCTAGCAATATCGTCCTAATGTCTGTCTGTGTTGTGTGTGTGTCTGTCTGTAACATGATAGCGCCTAAACCGCTGCATTGATTTTCATTAAATTGTCAGGTAAAATACTGTTCGATACTGTAACGAGCTAGAGAGAGTTTTTTGACAGTTAAAAAATATAAAACATGCCAACTTTTTATTAGAGCGTCGCATTAATATGCGGTTTCCGGAATGTAGTAGAGCACATTCTTCTCCAAAATTTTTGTTATAACGAAAAACCGAACCGAACCGAATCGAACCACCCCCCTGGGTGCGCCCATGAGTGTGCTAATGTGCTAGGAAGGTATCAGATCCGTCATGAATCCATTTATTTTACATTATAATCACAGATAAACTTTCTGCAAACTTGAAAATTATTATTTTAAAAGATACGCGAGTGCGTAACTTAAAAAAAAGTAGCTTTCGTAAATTTAAACGATTCATAATTTGCACACGGACAACTTTAGATTCTTAAAAACACCAGTGATCCATTCAGTGACCTGTAGTATCTCAGGGCTCTGGAACGAAATAGCGATGTATGTACAAAATAGCGATGTAATAAAAGGGCGACTATCAAAATAGCGATGTAACAAAATAGCGATTGTAACAAAATAGCGATGTAACAAAACAGCGATGTAACAAAATAGCGACTATCAAAATAGCGATGTAACAAAATAGCGATGTAATAAAATAACGACCATGAAAATAGCGATATTTCGGCTCCGTTTTGGCATATAGCTCGACTAAAGGGTTTCTTTCTAAGAAATGTTTTCAAAAAAAAAACTTTCCTGATTTCTTTCCCGGGATTCTAGAGGGTGTGAATCCGAACCGAACCGAACTGAACTGAGCCGAACTGAACCGAACCGAACCAGCATATTTTTTCAAAAAAAACTCTGCAGACTTCTTTTCCGGAATCCTAGAGAGTATAAATCCGAACCGAACCGATTTCGGGTTAGATCGGTTCGGTTCGGATTCACACCCTCTAGGATCCCGGAAAAGAATCATGGAAGTTATTTTTTTTTTTAAAATAAGCTGGTATAGTCAAAATACCGCAGGATATTGGATCGGTTGGATTGGTTTGATTCGATTCGGTTTGGTTTGATTCGGTATTTTAATACATCGCCATTTTCAGACATCGCTATTTTGATACATCGCTATTTTGATACATCGCTATTTTGATACATAGCTATTTTGATACATCGCTATTTTGATTGTCGCTATTTTGGTTGTCGCTATTTTGATATATCGCTATTTTGATTGTTGCTATTTTGATACATCGCTATTTTGATATGTCGCTGTTTTTTTACAAACGCTATTTTGATTCCTCGCTATTTTGATAGCCGCTCTTTCATTACATCGCTATTTTGAGAGTCGCTATTTCATTACTCGCTATTTTGTACGTCGCTATTTTGTACATCGCTATTTCGTTCCAGAGCCATCCTAGCAATATGGTCCTGATGTCTGTCTGTGTATGTGTTTGTGTATATTTGTCCGTAACATGATAGCCTAAACCGCTGCATTGATTTTCATAAAATTGTCAGGTGTTCGTCATAGTCATAGTGTTCGATACTGTAACAAGCTGATTAGGAGATATTTACAAAAACTGTTTTCAAGGTTGATATAGCATGGAGTTTACTTGGAGTGTGCTAGGAAGGTATCAGATCCGTCATGGATCTATTTATTTTACATTATAATCACAGATAAACTTTCAGCAAACTTAAAAAATATTATTTAAAAAAATACGCGAGTATTTGCGTAACTTTTAAAAAAGTAGCTTTCGTAGATTTTTACAATGGATTTTTCATAATTTGCACAGGGACAACTTCAGATGCTTAAAAACACCAGTGATCTATTCAGTGACCCGACCTTAAAGATTAGGTGGCCGCTGTAGCCCTTCCTACGTCGCGAATACAAGATATACCAGAAAATGCAATCGGCCATCGTAAAATTTACGATGCTGAGTATTCTAGGGTTAAGCATATTTTCCAATCATTTTTTTGCTCCACACAATTTGTAATTATGCATTCATGTTAAGTTGTTAATTAGAAAAATCCCGCGCTGTTTAACGCGAAATAAATTGCGAGAGCTTTTTTATCCAAAATCTGACGGATGTTATTTCAGATTACCGGGATTTGCTTTGTGATTTCCTTTTTAACATAAAATGTTTTAAAGAAGATAAAACTTAATAACAACAATTTGACAACAAATAAAAGATTCGGCTTTTATTAGAGACTTATCGGAAATGAAGTTACGCCTAGCAGTAACAATACGAAGGGTACAGGAATAAAATAAGGAATGTGTAGATAATTCCATATACTTTTAGGAATTAGGAACAGTGGGGCAGCTACAGGAAGGGCAACGGAGCAGTGCCGTCCCAAAACTAGACAACAACCAGTATAATTGATTTATTTTAAAAAATTTATATATTTCCTTACGATGTCTAGTTCTTTTTTTTCGTCTGTAGTTAACTGGGTAAACTTTTTTAGCGTAAATAATTACAAGCCGGCAGCACCGTGCGGGACAAGATTTCAATTTCACCCGTTTTTGAGCGGTGTATGGGTGTGGTGTGTGTGTGTAAAGAGGTGGATCTTACTTGGAAATCAAACAAACAACCCACAATCACCTAAAAAATAAATATTGGCATCAACGCTTTTATTTAAAATTACGTCGTTTTAAAAATGTTTTAATAAAATTAGGAGGAAAAGAAACCTAAATATACGGTGCTAAAGGCCGGTTCCGCAACAAAAGTCTGGTGGGGAGTAATAGTGAAACGGGGACCGTAAATAAACGCACAGGGTAACGGAGTAGGGGAAATATTCGCTAAGGAAAAAACGCTACACAGAATAAAGCGCACGCGTAGTAAAGGACACTAAAAAAGCTCGCAGATAAAAAAGCGCACCTAGTAAAACAGAGCACAGGAAAATCAAGGAAATAAAAGTTTTGACCTACTAGTTCAGGCAAGATTTGGGAAAATCCACTTTCTAGAAGCATTTAATATTACTTTTTGGCAAATGGGCAATTCTCCCTATTTTGACCCCCCTGAATCCGAATATCCCTGTTGCCAACTCGAAATATTGACAGGGGCTGAGATATTCAAGATGGCGGCCAAAATGGTGACGGAATTTTAAATTGCCGCTGGAAAGCCCAAATTGTCACAGGTGTACGTTCAAAATATATATTTGTATAATTAAAAAATAATAACATATTATTTTTTTTTAAATGGCTGCAAAAACCTCCAAAAACCCCTCCAGACCCCCCAAATCTGAAAGTTTAAGGTTTTTTCAAATTTTCTTAAAAACTAAGCTTCTAAGAGAAAAATGTGTAATATACTTTATTGTAGACAATAAAATTCCCTTTTTAACATGGTATAACTAACCTATAAGATTTATTTAATTTTTTAGAAAACTGATATCTACAGAAAACCATGTAATAGATTTTGGTATACTCAATAAAATTTCCTTTAAAATGACGTATAACATGATTAAATCGGTTTTATAAATAAAACTTCAGGGGCATCCGTAAATTAAATTAATTTTGAAAAAACTGAAAATAAACCATTTTTGTTACAGGTTTTATCTAATTTTCTCAAAAACTAAGCTTAACATGAAAAAACTTGTTTCACACTTTTTTGTAGACAGGGAAATTCCCTTTTTTAAAATGTGAAACTCGGTGGGGTTTGACTTATAGCAAACTCTCCAGCAACGTCCGTCAATGGGGGTGATTTCAACAAATCATTAAAAAAAAACATGTTTTTCATACGTTTTATTCAATTTTCTTAAAAACCAAGCTCTTTATCAAGAAATGTGTTCTATACTTCGTCATAGCCAATAAAATTTTCTTTCAAACGTTGTATAACAAAGTGGAAGTTATTTTATATTTACCAGTGGTGTTCTTAATTAAAAAAATTATTTAAGATCAATCCAAACTAATCAATTTTGTGTCTTATTAGCTTTTCGGTGGATAATAAAGAGCGGCGGATAAAAGGTCGAAGGTATAAAAGGTCGAAAAAATAAGGTCGAAAGTACAAAAGGTCGAAAATACAAAAGGTCGAAATTACAAAAGGTCGAAAGTACAAAAGATCAAAGAACAAAAGGTCGAAAGTTCAAAAGGTCGAAAGTATGAGTACCTAATTATGATTATGCCTCCCCCCAAACCGTTTCATAAGATTCACCACTTTATTTTTAGTTCCATATGCTTAAAAAAATAACCAAAAACACCTGTGTCAAAGTTACTACTGTTACTTTCTGCACAAAAATATTGCTTAGGGGGGGCCACGGCCCCTATGCCCCCTCTCCTTATAACCACCGGTGTTTTTTTTGCTTTGAAGAACTTAGATAGATAGATAAATCAAAATATCTAATCTAATCAAAAAACAGTTTATTTTAATTTGGAAACATTTTATTTTAATAGGTATAAATTACGAACCGTTTTAAAGTATTTATCATAACATTAACCTTACTTTGTAATATATCATTTAAAAAAGATTGTCTTATACTCAATAAAGAATGAAGGCACATTTTTTTCTGAAAATCTTAGTTAGATAGATATTTAAATATGCAAGAGACACTGATTATTTCAGTTATTTTTGAAAATAAGTTTATATTAGTACGCCCCTGAAGCCTTAAATATGGCAACAACCCGACATTTTAATAAAGTTTTTAAAAGAAAATTTTGATAAACCTATAATAAACATGTTTTTTCTAAATAATCCCAATTTACGTACGCCACTGAAGAGCTACTTGCTTTTCCTAACCTTACTGACCAATACATAGTTGGAAAGGGAATTTTATTCTCAATAAAAAACTGTTCTTTGCAATTTTTGATAAAAAGGTTAGTTTTCGAGAAAATTCCATAAAACTAAAAAAAAAACAGGTTTTTGGGGGTTTGGGAGGGATTTTCTCCGTCCCTGTCAATTTTTCGAGTTGGCAACAGAGATATTCGGATTCAGCGGGGTTAAGTTAAAGGGAAATGGTGTGTTGCCAAAAAGTAATATGAATATGAGAAATCACAAAGAAATAAACGTTTTTAGATTTAAAATACCTACTGTTACAGGTTACATAATAATCTTAATTTTGCTCATAAAAATAGGGTTGTATACTTTAGGGGCCATAGGGCAACTATTTCTCGAGATACAGAGCATTAAAGTTGGCAATTTTTATTTTTTTTTTAATAATAACTTTTTTAAAAGTCGTGTATTAGAACAACAGCACTAAGTGGAGTTAAGAATATTTTTTTGGAACAAATTTTATAATGCCATATGAAATGCAATGATTTTCTTGATATTTTTTGTTATTAAAAATAGTTATTACGGAGACATATTATTAAAATTTAATTGATCTTTTTAAAAAAAAGGCAAAATTATTTTTTTTAAATTTTTTATACATTTGTGGAAGTTATGTTGACAGCCTACATTACCTCCTTAACTTTTTTTGTAAAACTCTTTCCTCCACTCCTCTAACATCAAAAATCCTCTATCTAAAAAACAGAGTGAAGTGTTGATTGAATCTATTGTTATATAAACTTAAAGTATCTCAAAAACTAAGTCAAAAATCAAAGTTTTGTAAAAGCACCTTTTTTGATAAATTGAACAAGGAATAATAAAAAAGAATTTTATTTTCAAAACATTTAGTGGCGCCAAAGATTGGGAGGGTAAAATGGAGTGTCTACCCCCAATATCTACACCACTGGAAAATTTTAGAAAACGAATGCAATCGTTACTTAGAGATATACGACAGTAGTCTGTGTACGAAATTTAGTGGAAATCGGTGTAACGGTTTAAATGTAAAAACTTTAACACCCTGTATCTTTGTTAGGTAACGTTATTTAAAAAAGTTTTGTTATGAAACACCTGTTAAAATTAGTGTACTTTAACCTGGACCACCCTGTATTTATGTTATATGAAATATATATATATATATATATATATATATATATATATATATATATATATATATATTATTTATATAATAATAGTATTTGACAAATTTTAGAAAAGAGTTTAGAATGATACATAGATCCCTAATTTGCTACGCAAAATTATTAAAATAGTATATTTTATCATGACTACATTTAAAATCAAGTTTTCTAATTTCCGATTTGAATTTGCCGCTAAAACGCTCATTTCTAGCATGGCGTTGCTATGACGTCACAGCGCAGTAAACTCGCGGACAGATACACGGCATTCAAGTATATATTTCTTTTTGGTCTGTGTTTTTACTGTTTTTTATGTAAAAAAAAAGTCCTATAAGTGGTGTGTAGTGCCTCAGTGTTCGAATACTAGCATAAAAACACCTGAAAAACTATTTATTTGTGTGCCTACAGCAGTAAAAGAACGGGAAAAGTGGATAGAGCTTGCTCGAAGAGACCCAAGGGCCTTATCTAATACATCTTCACTTTACATTTGTGAAGATCACTTTGATGTGATTATACCTAAATTGTTTCTATACATTTTTCTCACGTTGTCTATAATATATATAACTATTTCGTAAATCCCGATGAAATTTTTGAGGTTATATTTATTACAAGGAGTGAACAACTATAATAGGCAGAAAGGTTTACAAATTTTTAGGCGGTGCTAGGCAGTTATTAGGCAGGACTAGGGAGTACCTCTAAATGCAGGATTAGGCAGTGCACATGCAGGCTAAATGTAGGACTGAGCAGTCCATATACAAGACTAGGCAGTGCATAGGCAGGACTAGGCAGTACCTACGTAGGACCATGCAGTGTAACCTATGCAGTACTTCAAGTATTGCTGGTCGTTGTATACTTTTTGCCTACCTGTCCCTCCCCTAGGTTTATTACATGATTTTTATTTTTGTTTTTTTTCTGTGAACTAATTTATTTTCACAGTTGCCCAATGATATGGAAAACTATATGGAGTACCATTTAATGGGTATTTAATGTATTTAGAAAATTTTGTTTTAAAAAAGCAATTTTTGATTGTTTCTTAATGCTTAAAATAATAATGATTGGGTATTTAATTGAATCTATTGTAAGTGGCATATTAAACAAAAAAGCAAAACATATAACCTAACCTCAAAATCTAAATGAGTAAAAGTAGGCGAAGAATATCGTAAAAAAACTTTAAATATAACAGATATATACAAAACAACTCATCGAATACTTACATCAACATTTCAACATGTTTCTAAATTCCGCAGAACAAAAATCACTGTTGTTGGCAAAGAAGCCTGCGACCATAAACGAATTCAGCATTGGCAAGTTAGAGCTATCGGCTTTCGAGAATCCGTTTTCCATTGAAAATATTTTTATGAGCAAAACACAAAATAAAATCTAATTTAGGACGATAATTCGCACTTTAAACCAAAGCAAACATTACCATCCATAAGAAAATAATACAGAAAATAGGTTCGTTTGAGGCGTTTACTGTTTTGTGACGTCACTCGTAGCCGATTGGTAGACCGCCTGTTTCGAATCATGTGGCTAATTGTTTTAATTCAATGAATTTATGTAATTATAACAACTATGAATTTGAGAAAAAATTAAATAAAAAGTTTGTTTTTAGCATTATTAAGACCTAAAGAGATATCTAAAAATTAATATATATTTATTTTTTTACTACTGTCAAACACCCTATTGCCGAAAGCACTTTGGCGCCCTAGCCTACCTCGCTGCTTAATAAAAATGGAAACGCACTGACTGTATTTTTATGAACTGTATATTCTACTATCTGCCATGGATTGATGCCCAAATCTCGATTTCTGATGGGATTTTCTCTTGATCTATTGCTCTTTCATGCATATCGAAAACAATGCCATTCATCAATTCATATCAGATTTTTTATTTTCCACTGCCCCGTCAGGCATGGAACAGGAAAGGCCTTCAGCAGGATGTAAAAAGGGTTTACGATTTTATTTGCTTGTTTTTTTTTTTGCAAAAGCATTAGTTTTTGGAGCTCTATTTTGGAGTTTTTGCCATAGATGTGGCTAACATGTTATGCATTTTTTTTTAAATATTTTTTCAGTAGGTATTTGAACAAATTGGCGTCACCAGGCATGTGCAGAGTGATTTTTTATAACCTGATACCTCCTTTATTTTTACCTTTGTAGCTCGTGCATGAATGGCTAAAAAAGGTTTTGTTTGACACGAAAAAAAAATGAGACAACGCCGAAAAAAATTTGTTATATGGGTGTATTTTGACCCATTTGTGTGTGCGAGTATGTGTGTAAAACAGTGTAAAATACTGAAAAGAGCTGATTAGATTTTAGTCAAAATCCATTAATGCTAATGCTAATGCTAATACTAATGATCGAAACACGTTTCATAAAATCAAAAGTTACTTTTCTTTACTTTCTGAAACATTGATATTTTGCTATTTTTTTATTTTCTGACAAACTATAACATATGAAATTCCATTTTTTATCTAACTGCAACACGGCGAAGGAAGGGTAATGTTTTTCGATTCTTCTATGTATGTAAATATGTATGTTTGTATCACGCTAGAGGCTAAGCGGCTGAACCGATTTTGACAAAAAAGGTGTCGTTGAGTTGCTACTAATCTCGAAGGTGCTATAGGCTATATTTTTTAAAACAGGAATCAATATGGCGGTCTTCAGACGCCATTTTATCACATGATGGCTTTAGGGCACACAAATTATCTAAATTTTAGGCGATTTTATTGAAATTCCTTTTATTACTCATTACAAATGTCCTTTAGTTTGCTGCAGTTACTTTGTAGTCCTAAATCAATAAAACTTCACATTAGTAGTGTATTATTTCCTTAGCAGTGTAGAATAAACGGATTGAGTGTTGCTTTAACCAATTTGTTGTGTTACTTTTACACGGGGTACCGTTATTTTACCTTAACACTAATACTATTTAAACTCTGTTAACTAAAATGCCTCTCTATAGTGTAACTTTTAGCAATTACTAAATAAGTTTAACACTCTCATTATCATTTTAAACCTATAAATTATTTTACTTAACACCTTATTTACCTAAAACTAACACAATGAGCGCACCCAGGAGGAAGGGGGGCTTGGGGCCCTAGTCCCCCTCCCAAACCTAAGATTTTTTTAATATGTCCACATATTTCATGAATAAAAAGATAGAGGCCTCGGGCCCCCCCAAGACACATTCCTGGGTGCGCCACTGCTAACACTAAGTGTAAACATGCTTTTTACCTTATTTTACCCTAAAGTGATGGTTGTCAATTTACTTGCGTCAGTGTGGACCTTGTATCACTTTCGAGTGTTAAATTTAACACTCTGTTGTTTACTGTGAACGTTTGTCTTTTTTATATTGATATTCACAGACAATCAAACATTTTTTACGCCAGGAAAATGGACTATTCACAAGCTAGTTTCATTTAAAGCCATCACACTGTATAAAAACAACATTTTAAATTTTTTTTTTTTATCTCTTATGTTTTATTTGAAATTATCCCGTCACTCACTTTTAGCATTTGCATAAATTTGCATTTTGAACTAATTATCGCCGCACCACCACGAAAGGAGTGTTTCTGGAGAGATATCTTATTTCGTCTAAGGAATTGGTTAATTATTTAAAGTTTGTTGCGGTTAGAATTAGGCGTTCACAGTAGCTTGATTGCAGGAAAAGGAAACAGTTCGTTCATTAAAAATTAAGTTTACCATTTAAGTATTTATAAATAAAATAACTTTACCAGAAACAAAGGTTAAACCTTTTGCATTATTTGTGCTATTTCCAACTTCGATTCCTCCAGTTTAAAAATGAATTTTTAATATCTCCTTTATTATTTATAAAAACGAAATTTTGTATTTTGTGACGACTCTTTTTTTACCTTTAATCATTGGCGTTTCCAAGGGGGGGGGGGTAATTACCCTCCCCAGAACCCGACAAAATATGTAAATATAAGGGCGGCTAAAAAAAATTATATTTTTGTTGAATGCTTTATCAGAAAAGCACTCAAGGAAGAAATCGCCTGTGAAAAAAAGTGCACACGGAAAAGAGCGCACAGAGGAAATACTTAAACAATAGTAACTCCGGCAAATAAAAAAAAAGTAGTCTCTATACTATATATTGATGCACCGAATCCAAATACGGGGTGTGTTTTGCTCGTACACCCCCAAAACTTCGAATATCTTGCAAAACCCTGATGAAAATATTGCGATATTATACGGTGAAGTTGCGAAAAGCCATCAAATAAATTTAATTCGGAAAACTTCTTTATAAAGCAACGTTGATATTTTCTGAAATTTTCTATATTTTTTTAGCAGTTTTTGCATTTTTTTGTGTCTGAGCGAAAGATTACAACGTTTTTATATTATAAGGACCCCGGATAAGTAGGTTTGATGAAATATACAGATTTTTATTTTATGTGCCGGTGTAAATATTACCTACGACCTTAGAGTAACGAAAAATATCTTACTCTAGGCCTACGACCTACCAATAATACTAGTATAATGCCCCATTTATGCTCTTAGGATAATTATGAACCTAGACGTGAATCAAGAGAGGTTTTAAACAAAATTTACTTGTAGTTTAAATTAAATTTCCAAAAATTTTAAAATTAGTTCACAAATAAAAGATCTTTAAGTTTTAAATATTTTGATAGTATTTAGTTTAGTTTAGTTTTTATGAATTTCAATAACAAAAGCTTCAAATATTTTCAAAGTTCTAACTATTTTTCAAAATTTACAATTTTTTTCAAATATACAGGATGTCCCATAGCTTAGGAGCCATAGTGCTGCAGGTAATAGAGGAGGTTATTTCTGTTTTTAAGATATAGTATTCTTAAAGTTATAGGAGTGGGTAAAAAAGGTTTTACAAAAAAAAAATTGTCACAGTCAAATGAATAATTAACTATAAAATTACAAGTTAAGGAGATATAGGCTGCCAAAATAACCTTCACAAATCTATAAAAAATAAAAATCTTCATTAAATTTTAATTTTTGCTTACTTATTTTTTTTAATATATCCATGATATTTTATTAATATGTCTCCGTAGAGACTTATTTTTATTAACAAAAGATATTAGGAAAAACATGATATATAATAGTTTGTTCTAAAAAAAATATTAATTAACACAAAATTATTTTTCAAAATATTTTTTCTTCACTTATTGCTCTTGTTCTAATATACGACTAATTATTATCAAAAAAGTGTAAAAATCGCCAACTTTGATGGATTGTCCCTCGAGAAAGTTGCCCTCTATGGCCCCTAAAAGTACCTTGTATAGTAGCCTATTTTTGTGAGCAAAATTAAGATGATCAAGTAACTTATTACAGTAGGTACCATTCGAAATACAAGAGGATCAAGTAACCTATAACAGTAGGTACCATTCGAAATCTAAAGACATATTTATTTTAATATGATATTTCCATATGGCAAAGCGTTTCTTTGTTTGATTTCTCTGTGCGCTGTTTTACTAAATGCGCTTATTTCTTTGCGCTGTTTTGCTCTTTGTTTTTTTTTCTTTGTTAGCTTTTTTAGTGTGCGCTTTACTTCACGTGTGCTTTTTTCTGTGTGACATTTTTTGCTGTGTGAATATTGCCTTTTATTTACTGTCACCGGTTCACCATTACACCCCTTCTCCCCCTCCCATCAGACTTTTACTTCAGAAGCGCCGTTGCCTCTAAGATCATCTTCAGCGACTTGCCTATAAAATAAACACCAATTTACACTTTCAAAATTTAAAATACAACCAAGGTTTTGATCTACATAGTGTCTTTTTAATATTTGTTAAACCAGATAGGATAAATATTAATATTTATAGAGAATAAAGTTCATCAAATCTGACTACCAATGTGCTTCGGAGATGCTGAGATAGGTGCCACAGAATTGACGAAAAGAGTTTGAGTACTGAGTCTAAATTCAATAAAACACAGCTAGCATTTATTGGTTTGTAAAATGGCTTGTACAAACAAAGAAAATTGAAGAAAATGATCTTCTCTATAGTGTCGTTTAATTTGGACCATGATTTATGAGACACCCTTCAAGTTGTTTTCTGCATTTTAAAAACAAAGTTCTTCCTTTAAATAAAAACTATTTACATTTAATCTTAATCGATGGAATAACAATAACAATTATAATATACAAAATATCAAAAGCTAGATCTATGTCTACAATATATTGTCTAAAATATACAAAAATTATAACAAAATTATTGCAGAAATATTGTATGTCTAGCGAGAGTGGGTCCAAAACCCCTAATTTTAAAAAAAAATAATTTTAATGAACATTTTGGATTGTATATATTAACATTTTTATGCCCAAAAAACCAAAATTTAATTTTAGGAGAAAAGGATAGTACAAGGCTAAAACAGAAAACATCAATTTTCCAAAAAAAAATTTTAATGTAGAAAGCCTGGCAGAAAAATAATTTGCAAAAAGTTGTCAACAAATGTTTCTACATGTTTCTATAAGAGCGGCGGCGTGTGCCGTTAAATAGTAACGGGTGGATCCGTATAACTCCTGAAGTAAAGAAAATTTTACATTTTACAAACAAAAATAAAATGGTGAAAAAATTTTTTAAGTCACAAGTTTTTATAAAAGGCACTCAAAATTAAAAAATAATTTTCTAACATTCTAATATCATCATAATAATAAAAGCGATGGCCGACTGATGGAAATTTTGACGATGTTAGCACGATAAGATATCCGTATCAATTAAATATCACTATTTGCAAGAATCAATCTAGCAGAAAAATGCAGAGGTACCAAAACCAACCAACCCGACCCAAGATACCCCAGCATTTCTCTGACATAGGTCTGGCAATGGCATAACATTGCGGCACATCCAACATATTTTTGATGACCTGCTATGTTGAATATTCTTTAAGTGTTTAGATCACAAATTTAGATTAACTTATGCTTTGATTTGAGGCCATCGCTTTTATTATTATGATAATATTAGAATGTTAGAAAATTATTTTTTAATTTTTAGTGCATTTTATAAAAGCTTGTGACTTAAAATTTTTTTTTACCAATTTATATTCTACCTTTTAGTCTCAGCTGTCTACTCTTTTAAATGAAAATATTTGTTCAATAACAGAACAGAAGAGTTTATTCTAGATTATAATGAAATCGCTGATCATGAGTTGTTTGGAAACTCATTTTTCTATTGGGGGAAGGAGAGGGTGGGGGTAGAGGTAGAAATATATTTTTTGTTTGGGCTGTATTGCCATCGGACCTTTATGCATATACCAAATTTTATAAAAGTCATTTGAAGTGAAGTGTATCAAAAACGCATTTTTTATGGAAGGGGTGGGGGTAGGGGTGGGAGGACATTTTTTCATTATTGTTGTATTGTCATCGGACCACTATATGTATACCAAATTTCATCCAAATCGGATAATGGGAAGTGTGTCAAAAACGCATTTTTCTATAGATGGGGGTGAGGGTAGGAGTGGTAGGATTTTTATTTTAAATGTTGTATTGTCATCGGACTACTATATGTATACCAAATTTCATCCAAATCGGATAATGGGAAGGGTGTCAAAAACGCATTTTCTATGGAAGGGGGTGGGGGTAGGGGTGGGAGGATATTTTTTTCTTAATGTTGTATTGTCATTGGACCACTATGTGCGTACCAAATTTCATCCAAATCGGATAATGGGAAGTGTGTCAAAAACGCTTCACAAGATTTGATAGATAGTTAGTTAGATAGGTAGTTAGATAGTTAGATAGACAGAACATCTGAAGCTAAATAAAAGCTTGTAAAAATATAATGGACCCGGGCATCCCTGCCCTCCCCCTCTTGCGCCATAGCTGTTTTATATTGTATCATTCTGTTCTTACTAATTACAAATTATGAACAAAATGATTATTGAATAAACAAAATTGTTTGGGACAGTATTTACTTTGGTTTTATCATTTAAAATTAACATAGAAAATAAAGTTTTAACAGAACGTAAATCAAAGAGAATGCAGGTGACGCACATCGTTTTTTAGCCATTCATACCGTACGTATAGACTTTTTAAAACAGACTTGTACTGACGTCATACTGATGACCAGAAACGTATCGTCTAAAATATTTAAAGTCGAGACTGCTCTCAAGAAGGGGGATTTTTTTAGAGAAAGTCCAACCTTCTTTAAATTTATATACTATAGTAGTGTGAGCTATGGTGATCTTAATTTTTTCAAGAAAAAAAAGTTGCTCCGATTTCAAAAATTTTTATATATCTTTGCGTTTTAGATGATTTTGAAACTTTTTTATTGCGCCGTCTGTCTGTCTGTCTGTATGTCTGTCTGCCTGTATGTCTGTCAGTAAAGACCAACGCGCATAACTCAAAAACCGCTTTGCCGATTTGAATGAAATTTGGTACCTAGGCTTGGTCTTGGGTCGACATGGTCCCATTTAAAAATTAACAAAATCCACCGAACACAAACCAAATAAAAGGGTAAAATTAGAGTTTATGTGAAAATATGGCGTGTGTGATATCAAACGAAAGGTAATAGAGTCTGGAGTTAAACAAAATATATTTTAATTAATTTTAAAAAATGGGTGGGGGTATATTTCAAAAATTAGAGTTTAAGTGAAAATATGGCGTGTGTGATATCAAACGAAAGGTAATTGTGTCCGGAGTTTAACAAAATACATTTTAGTTTTTGTTTTTTTTAAGGGATTTCAAAAATTTGAGTTTAAGTCAAAACATGGCTTGTGTGGTATCAAACAAAAGGTAATTTTGTCTGGAGTCGAATAAAATATATTTCAGTTTTTAGTTATATTAGCTCACACGTACACTATAACTATAGTACCTAGTTTGAGCTTAGGGGCCCATATATTGGCAGAGTATTTTAATCAACCCTTCGCGTTTCGTCGTAAATAGGTCATTTTCAGGGCTTAGAAAACCAGTCAACACATAAAGGCCTCTCAAGGAGACACCAACATATAAAAAATCGACAGCAACCTAATAAAACATACACTTATTTTTAAAAAATTCTCCAAAAACAGTATAAATTTTATTTTGTTTTCTTTCTAGCCCATTAGCTACACTTCACGCTATATCAGCCTTTTAACAGTTTTTTGTAAATATCTCAAAAACGAAAGCTTCTATGAAGTTTTTGGTTATAACACAAATTGTTGAGAAAAATTCTATTTCTACTATATTCCGAAAACTGCCTATTGATGTAATGCTGTGGTAAAAAGATAGCATATTTTTAATTTTTAAACTGTTAAAAAACTGTCATTAGCATTTCATCATCAGCTCGTTATAATGTTGAGCACTTTTTTTCGTGAAAATTTCATGAAAATCGGTTTAGCGGCTTAGGAGCTGTCCTGTCCGACATAGAGAGACATAGACACACACATACACACACACAGACATTGCGACGATATTGCTAAGATAGGTCAAAATACACCCAAGTAACACATTTTCGGCGTTACCTCAAATCTTCTTTTTCGTCGAAAATATTACCTTCTCTAGGCATTGCTACGCGGACTAGGAAGGTAAAAATGGAATAAAATCTGATGGAAACTACACCTTAAACTTGTTTTTGCAGCTAAAATAAATATAAAAAAAGACTCTGTGGAATACAGTGAAACCTCTCTTTGCGGACACCTCTATTAAGCGGACACTCCCTTTAGGCGGACAAATTTGTTGGAACCAAGCTTTTGCATATGTCTTTACATGTGAAATTCCCTCCTATAACCGGACACTCTAATAACCGGGCGCGGACAATTTCTTTTGGTTAAAAGATTGTGAAACCTCCCATAACCGGACACGAACCTCTGACAATGTGACAGAGTAGTATGTTGGCAACAATGCACTCTGCAGCCGGGGAATTACCTCTTTCCGTTTTAATGCTAAGACTAAATATATCTATCGTATTTACAACATTATTTTATTCGGCGGGGCGGGACTGCTGTGTTTATTGTTTAGTTGAGTAATAATAGATCTCTTTGAAATGGCGCCTCGTAAAAAAAATTCTTAGTTTATGTGGAAAGATCGACGAAAAATTTAATAACGGAAAATCTCAAGCAGCGGAAATTGTTAATAAATATACAATATCAAAATTTCACAGTTGCCTCTCTTAAGCGGACATCTCCAATAAGCGGACAAAATCGACGGAACCGTAAGTGTCCGCTTATAGGAGGTTTTACTGTACTTGTATGGAATATCGATAAGAGTTTGATTTTTTTCATCTGAATCCGAAGCATTTTATGTATGTTCTTAAACAACTCAGTAAAAAAAAGAATCATTTTATGTATGTTCTTAAACAACTCAGTAAAAAAAAAATATTCGTTAATTTCAAACAAGTTTTCGCGGCTAATCGCGTAAAAAAAAGTTTTTGATTCTCTCATATTTTTCCGTGGGTTGCTCAAAAGCTTAACCTCACGGTGGCCCAAGATCTAATGTACACCTAATAAGTGTTGAAATTTAACTGTTTCGTCCTTATAGGACTTTTTTTACTTTAACTTGGAAATTTTAAAGGTGCATCAAATTTTTGTAATATTTATGTTTTAATATCTAACTAGGGGTTGGGACAATTCGCCGCGGCAAATTCGCCACATTCAATGCGCCGTAAGATTTTTTGTTTAATTATATTGTTATTGGCAATTGTTTTAACGGTATATTTAGCTTGACTTTGTATAATGTATTTGTTTATTTGTTTGATTATCACTTTGTTTTAAACTTTTTTACCATACAGAATTTTTTCAAAGTTGAAACTTCGCGGTGATGAAGGTCACTTAATACAGCTTTTTACTCAAATAAAAAAAAACCAAAGAACAGATCCAAAATGGTGGATTTTTAAATTTATGAACCGATATGCATCAAATTCGTATCTTTGGGGTATTTCAAGTCGCTGATTTTGATGTTTAATTTACACTAAAAAAAAATGGTGGATCCACAATAGCGCCCTTTATTTTCAAACCGATTTGCCTCAAACTTGAAAAATCGCGGCGCTTAATGTAACTCAATACAATTTTTTACACAAATTTAAAAACGAGAAAATGGAGGATCCAAATAGGCGGATTTTCCCATTTATGAACCGATATGCATCAAACTCTAAACTTTGGGGTCTTTCAGGTTGTTGATTATTATTTTTACCTTGAACTAAAACATAATTGAAATAGCGGATCCAAAATGGCAAATTTTTTTATTTATGAACTTTGTGGTCTTTCAAATCGCTGATTATTATTTTTAACTTAAACTAAAAAAAAACAAAACGGCGGATCTACAATGGCACACTTTATTATTTTTACACCGATTTGCTTTAAACTTAATTAAAAAAAACTGGCAAAAAACTAAATATACAAAAACAGCGGCCTGACAAGCCCTTGACATTTCTAAACCAGAGCACGAAATGTCAGTGATTAAAAAAGCCAGGACGATAGCCATTTTTGATTTGCCTTATACCTTGGTTAAATCCAACCCGTCAATGTTCAAGTTTTTTTTAATTTTATGAAAAAGTAATAATCCTTTTAACTTTTTTATATTTATTCATATAAAGAAAAGTTGTACAATTTATGCAAATTTACAGTCGAACCTCTCTAACTCGAACCTCTATAACTCGAACCTCTCTATAACTCGAACCTTTAGAGGGTCCCTGCACTTTTTACATGTATTTTAACCTATGTAACTCGAGTTTCTATAACTCGAACTCTCTATAACTCGAACTGTTTTGGTTGTCCCTTCAGGTTCGAGTTATAGAGGTTCGACTGTATTTGTTTTATTTTAATCATAATATATTTTTATAAATGTACTAAAATCATGGAGTGTCCGTCTTGCCCCACCTCCCCTACTGAAGGTATATCTCAAACACGACAGCAGCTAGAGTTACGCAGTTTTTACAAATTGATTGAAATGTTTATTTTTAACAACAATAAAGTTGCCTTAACACCCAGACCGATTAAGTTCTATGGATGGCTGGTACGTGCCTACTAGCGCCATTTTTTTGAAATAAAGCCACAATCGTTTTTCAGTGCGCTTTTCATAATTAAAACAGCCGAGTTTTAGTTTTTTTTATTTTCACAGGATTTTTTCAAATGCGTGTGATATTTTTTATGAATTTTGTAGGGAAAATCGTTAAAAACCGTGTTTTTTTAAAATTTTTGATCGCCAATTGTTTCCGCAGTTTATACACTAGTTTTTTCGAATATTTGCATTTTAGATTTGTTTGCGATGTTTGAAATTAAACTGATAAAGCAAAATATTTAATTTCTTTTCTGATGGCGTTTAATAATAACTATTTATCTTCTCGAGTGCGCATAGTTGATTTTTTTGTTCGTGTAATTTTTTTTATATAATTGATTTGGTTTAATTCTACAGGGTTACTGGTAATTCGATACATTCCTTTGGGGATGTAATATGGGAGGTGGTAAGGAGTAAATTTAACCCTAATGATATGCATTAAAGAATTCTATCTGAGGGCACGGCAGTGCCTCGCCAAGTTCGCGCGCCGTAGCCATCTTTTCTTGAAACATTTCAGCCGATATTTGACCTAACTAAAACTCTACTGCGGGATGAGCTACGAATCTCAAACTTTGCACAGTCGTAGATCTTCATGGAGTTAACAACCCCTCCAAGTTTCATGGAATTCCACAAAGTAGTAAAGTAGTTACGAAATTTCAAAAAACGTCGAAATTGCCACTCACTGACTCACGCACTCACTGACTCACTCATGTATAGATCATCAATATTCTACTATACTTCCAGACATACTACAAAGCTAAAATTTGGCAGACTGATAGAAATTATGACCCCTGGAAAAATCAAAAAACCCAAAAATTTTAATTTACTCCCCTCCCCTATACATTTAAAGCTATGTAAAAGTAACATTGCCCACTTCCAGACACGCTAGAGAGCTGAACTTTGGAAGACCGATAGTAACTATGGTAAAAGTTATAGAAAAAAATTAAAACACCTCAAAATTCTAATTTACTTCCCTCCCCTATAAATGTACAGTTATGTAAAAGTAACACTGCCCACTTCCAGAAACGCTAGGGAGCTGAACTTTTTAAGACTGAAAGACAATATGATAAAACTATATGAAAAAATTTAAAAACACCAACATTTTAATTTACTTCCCTCTCCTATAAATGTAAATTTATATAAAACTAACATTGCCCACTTCCAGAAACGCTAGAGAGCTGAGCATTGGAAAACTGTACAAAATTTAAAAACACGACAATTTTAATTTATTTCCCTCCCCTATACATGTAAAGTTATGTAAAAGTAACATTGTGTACTTTCAGAAACGCGAGAGCTTTGGGAGGCTCATAGGAACTACGATAAAACCATGGAAAAAAATTAAAAAACCTCAAAAATTTAATTAAGGCATTGCAAAAGTTTTGAACAATATTCCGCATATTTTACTACTTTAAAAATTAAGTATTATCCAATTCCTGTAAAAAAGAAGTGAAATCATAACAAAAACATTTCATGTAAAAAAAAGCCAAGTACGCGGAAATGGCATTCCGTAAAAAGAATTGAGATAAAAGTAAAGCCAAGTTCTCCAATACAAATTTCAAAATGAAAGGTTCTTACTAGTTTGGAAATATTTTTCTAAACTTGGCTATTACGGCTGTGAATGACTCTTAGGCACAGTGCTAAATTAAACATAAAGAAGTTTGGCTGTAATAGCAAAGTTTAAAAAAACAGTTCATACTTTCATTTTGAAATTTGTATTGGAGAACTTGGCTTTACTTTTATCTCAATTCTTTTTACGGAATGCCATTTTCGTGTACTTGGCTTTTTTTTACATTTAATGTTTTTGTTATGATAAAGAATTATAACAAACAAAAGGGGAACCATCAAAAGAGTCCATGAAGAAACTCAGAACAAAAATAAAGAACATAAACTCAGAGCTATAACATGAAATAAGCAAAGCGGAAATAAAGAGAGCATTAAAGAAAATGAAAAATAACAAATCACCTGGAAAAGACGGAGTAACGGCAGAAATGCTCAAGTACGGTGGTAAAGCTGTAGTTAACACCCTCCATATTCTCCTGAATAAAATTCTAAAAAACTATCGACCTATAACAAACACTCCTCGATGTAATTTATAAGCTTTTCACGAAAATATTAACAGAGAGACTAACAACAAAATTTGACGGATATCAATCAAAGGAACAAGCAGGCTTTAGAAAAGGTTTTAGTACAGTTGACCACTTATTAACCATAGAAATCCTAATAGAACGAGCCAACGAATATAACATTCCACTATATATTGCGTTTACAGACTTCGAAAAAGCTTTCGATAGCATTGAGCACCGGGCAGTAAGCATCTTTAATTAATATATAGACTTAATAGCCAATATATATAAAGAAGCAAAAACATCAATCAAAATCCACGAAGAAACCAAGCCAATCCGCATAAGAAGTGGTGTCCGAAAGGGTGATACAATATACCCTAAATTATATAACTACAACATCAAAGTAAACCGACAATTCTTAAACCACCTAAGATATGCTGATGATCTCGCCTTAATAAAAGACAAGAAAGAAGAACTGATAAAAATGCTGGAAGAACTGGATACAGCAGCTAGAAATTTAGGCTTAAGTATGAACTACACTCAAACTAAAATCATAACAAACACAGATGAAGATTAGACGGCCAGAATAAACCAAAATAAAATAGAACAAGTAGAGGAATATATACAGGGACAAATTATTAAACTGAAAAAAGAAAACCAAACAGCTAAAATTAAGAGACGAGTAAGATTGGCCTGGGCAGCATTCGGTAAATTAAGCTACATATTAAGAAATAAAAAATATCCTCAGTACCTCAAAACGAAAGTGTATATCCAATGTATCCTTCCTGTACTTAGCTATGGATCGAAGACCTGGACACTTACAAAATCAAACATGGATAAGGTAACAAAATCCCAAAGATCAATGGAAAGTTAAATGTTACGTGTAAAACTGACAAATAGAAAAAGGAATGAATGGATAAGAAATAAAACAAAAGTAAGGGATGTCCGAGGAGAAGTTGCAAAATTAAAATGTAAATTTGCCGGTCATAATATCAGACAGAAAGACGATCGATGGAACAAATGTATTGTAATCTGGAGACCTTGGGAAAATAAGAGGAGTAGGGGAAGACCCGAAATGAGATGAGTGGACGATTTGAAGAAACACGCGGGAACTAGATGGATAAACAAGGCGACAGACAGAGAAGAGTGGAAGATATTGGGGGAGGCCTATGTCCAAAGATGGATTGAAGAAGGCTAAATAGATAGAGAGATAGGTAGAATATGTATTATGCAAAAGTTTATGACGTGACATTGTTTGTTAGTTGACTAATAAATTTATAATTTATATATTTATTTGTTCGATTAGGAGCTTAATGTATACTGACCAATGTCTCTTCTATATAAAATAAATGATATAACCAATAACGCGTTTTACCTCTAATTAGCATCTTCTTTTCTACAAAATAAATTCAATTTGTAAAATAGGTGAAGATGGGTATCTAGACCTACCCTTTAATGCTGAAATAACATCACCTTCTACAATATAGCACCACTTCACACCTTTCGAACTTTGACTATAAAACCAGCCTAAGTATAGGTATGCACAAGATATTATTATCAAGTATTCTGTATTTACTAAGTAGGTGATTTGATGTGTGAGGATTAAAAAATTAAACGAACGCAATATATGTATGAAAATATAAAAATATTTCTGTCGGAAACATACCGCAATAACAACAAAATACTTAAAAATACTACGAACTGGAACATCTTAAGAAACATAGTCTTATATTTTAACAGTATGAAAATAAAAAAATATTTGTTTTATATTCTGCCAAACATCCCGCAATAACAACATATCCGATTCTTCCAAAATTTCCATATCAAACCGGCTACCTCTTGCATTTAAGAATGTTGATTTTAATAAAAAATATTTTTTTGATTTTCCTATGAGTACCGATTACACCGAGATAAAGAAATCGCGTTGGTTTAGTTTTTTTTTAGTATAAATTTTTAGTTGAATTTCATCTGAACTTTTAATTTTTAGGATATACTGAGTCATAAAGTGAAAAAGCCAGTAAAAAGTTTCCTTTAAAGAAACGTATCACTCAGTATTTTATTTAATTAAGCAGATAAAACACCATGTAGATTTAAGGAATCGCAACATTTTTTCAAATTTTTTATCTCGGTGTAATCGGTACTTATAGGGAAATCAAAAAATTAATTTTAACTAAAATCAAAAATTTTTAAGTGCAAAGGGTGGCCGGTTTGTTGTAATTAAAGACAATTTATATTGGGTTGTCTATGGTAAAAACCCAGGTAGAGACTGCACAGCATCTCCCCTCCTGTCCTTCCCCCACCCGATTAAAAAACCATATTCGCATAATTTTATCAAATATAGGGCGATTTCAAAAATTATTTGTGGATACGCTTTCATATTTTTTTTTCAACGATATGTTACAAGTCCCCCCCCCCCGAACCGAACCCCCCGCCCCCCCGCCCCCCCGTCTCTCCTTCTATCCTATCCGCCCTCCTTACTAGTAATAGTTGTAGCTATAACTTTCATAAATATAGAGTGATTTCAAAAATTCTTTCTGCAGACGCTTTAATATTTTTTTCGACACCATTTTACTGGTTCCTCCCTCCCCCTAAAAAAGAACGTGTTTTCATTGTAGACAAATATTTTTGCCGTATAGTTTCTGTTTTTATCCATCCTTAAGGGCTTAAAACTTAGTTTCCCAAAAATCTATTATACATATTTTAACCTTTTAACCAGAAAACATACCCCACACTTTGATCTTGTTTCCAATAACAAATAATCCATGACAGATCTGATACCTTCCTAGCTAGCCTATTAGCATAAGGTCACTATATAACGTTATACAGTGACCTTATATTAGCACACTTCCAGTGAAGCCATGATATATCAGCCTTAAAAACAGTTTTTTGTAAATATCTCAGAAACTAAAGCTCCTACGTAGTATTTGGTCTTAACACAAATTATTGAGCAAAATGTAACTTACTATATTTCAAAAATCGCATATTGATGCGATACTCCGTTTAAAAGTTAGCATTTTAAAAAAATTCTAATTGTCAAAAAAGACTAATAGATTTTGAACAAAATCTAATCAGATCGTTAGAGTCGTACTATTTTGCCTAAACATTTTATGAAAATCGGTTCAGCGGTTCGTTTAGCTATCGTGCTACGGACAGAAATACACATACACACACACACAGACAGACACGATATTGCTCAGATACGTCAAAATACAATCAAATAACACATTTTCGGCGTTATCTTAAAAAAATATTTTTCGTCGAAAATTGCTGCGCGGGCTATGTTAAAAATATTGGTATGAACAGAAACTTTAAATCTATACAGGTTTTTTAAAGTTTGACATTATTTTTTTTCGAACTAGTGTGGCAAAGTAGAATTTTTTGCACTAAAATTAGTGTGAAAACTCATATTTTCTATACGCTTGTAAAAAAATATTGTTCCCAAAGTAAAGCTTATGCCAATCCCCTTTTGCGTCGTTCCTCTAACTGTTTTTTGAAGGAAAGTGTTACTTTGCCACTTGTTAGAAAAATAATATTATTGTATAGTGAAGCCCAGAAGCAAAATTAAATAAATTAAGGACCCAGCATGCGGAAGTAGCGATGTATAGCACAAAAACGGTTCACAGCCATTTTTTAAAAGTAAAAGATCCAACACTCGAGCACCACCAAAGCTATGTAGGTAAGCGGGCTATTCACCTACCAATTTCCAGGGGCAATTTAAGGTCCCTGTATGTAACAGATATCGGCGAACGCCAGGATCTGTCACATGCAGTGACGCTAAATTGCCCCTGTAACTTGGCTAGTGAGTGGCCGCTTTATACAAAGTATCCTGTTTCAATGTAACTCGTGTCATATAGCACAAAAAAGGCAATATTTAGAAAAAGGATAGCAGAACAGCAGCGAGATTCTAACAATATTGATCACGTTAATCCGAAAAACAGGCTTAGCAGACTATTGTTTTGACACAGTTTCTATATTCTATAACCTCTGATTTTAGCGTTGAGGGAGTTATAAATAAAGTGTACACGGCAAAAAACGCACAGAGGAAAAACTTAAACAATAATACAAATACGGGGTTTGTTTTGCTCCCCTCCCCCAAGACATCGAATAAATTGCAAAAAACTTGTTCAAAATATTGCAATATTAGACGGTGAAGTTGCAGATAGTTACAGATCACTTTTTTATTTTATGTGCCGGTGTAAATATTACCTACGACTTTAGGGTCAGAAAAAATATCTTACTCTAGGCCCACGATCTACCATAACACTAGTCTAATGGATGATTGATCCTCTTAGGATAATTAAGAACCTAGACGTAAATCATAAGATATTTTAAACAGAATTTCCTAAAATTTTCAAAAAAATTAAAATAGTTTACAAATTATAAAAGATCTTTTAAATATTTTTATAATTTTTAAAGTTTTTATGAATTTAAAATAAAATACAGATATCAAATTTCTAAAAAAAATTTAAATTTTTCAAAATTTTAAAAAATTTTCAAATGTTAAATATATAAAGTGTGTCTTATAACATAGGACCTAAGTGATGGAGGAGGTTATTTCTGATAAAAAGTTTATATAACATGGGGATCGATCAACACTTAACTGTTTTTAGGATATAGGATTTTTAAAGCTAGAGGAGGAAACACATTAGAGGAGTGGGAGAAAAAAGGATGTCAAAATAACCTCCACAAATGTACAAAAAATTAAAATTTTTAAACAATTTCATTTTAGCCTTCTTATTTTCTAAAAATATAAATGAGATTTTATTAATATAAGGCTGAATCAGAATAAAAAAACACCCAACTGCTAAATTTACTTGTAACTACTGATCGCAGTTGGGTACAAAATTACCCAATAACGTGACTCATGAAAATACAAAAGTGTATAAGTGCGCTTGGGCATCAAAACTAAAAGTTGAAGCATGTCGTACATTATTATAGGTATACCTATCAATTTTGTACCTGTTGTACTGCGACTAATAGTTACAAGTAGCAGTTGGGAGTTTTTTTATTTAATTTTTTTTTATTGTGAGCAAAATTAAGATGATCAAGTAGTAACCTGTTAGGTACCATTCAAAATCAAAGACTTACATTTATTTAATTATGATTTTTCCATACGTCAAAACTTTTCTTTGTTTGATATCCCTGTGAGATCTTTTGCTATGTGCGCTTTTTCGTGGCGCGACCTTTTCTATGTGCGCTTTACTTTTAACTTGTTTTATCTTTCGTTCGTCATTATTTTATCAACTTATATATTGATTGTTGCTTTTGGTTTGTAATATTTATTTTAACTTATACTTAGTCTGATGTCTTTCGTATTCTTTTGTCGATTTTAAATTTAGTTTTATATAATTAATATTTTACCAGATCTTAAATATCTAAAAATTATCATCCCGCTTTTGTTTCTGGCAATATGTATTGTGTATTACTTAGTGTTATTTTGAATTTTTCTAACTTATATCAATGGTTACACACCTTCTTTAGATATGCAACCCAACAAACTTAATAACAGCAGCGGACAGATGGTTCTGCTGTGTCATCATGAATATATATATATATATATATATATTTTGTCTGTTTTATTTTAAACAAAAATCAATAATGCTTGACCAATGCCTAAAATTAGGAATGTTATTTAAATTAATTAATGTATGAAAACACTACTAATAGTTTGTTCTTTGTGTTTTTTGCCTTTATAATGATACGGAATGTGGCTCTTGATATAGACATTTAATAAGGAGTGTCAAAAAGCGGAAAACGCCTCTTTTAATTAAGGACTTAATAATTAATGATTTGAAAGTGAGTAAAGCTAATTAGCTAAATAATAAAATTCACTTCATGGAAAATTCTATTTGCCATTAAAAATATCAAAGGGAATTTTTGAGGTGGAGTCAAAGACTAAATAAATACATTTTTGGGCTTGTCCTCAGAATAAGGTGATGGTAACTGCCAACATCGATTTCACCGAATTATTAACACTTTATCAATACGTCGCAATATTGAACCAATTATCAACGACAAGCAATACGGATTTCGAAAATATAGGTCAACTGGTGATTTACTTATTACTACTTATTTACGTCACTCACTTATGGCAAAAAGCGATTGAGTTGCGAGGTGAAACAAGAACAATTGCCTTAGATATATCTAAAGCATTCGATAAAGTCTGGCATGAAAATCTGTTCAATAAGAATGGGATTGTCGCCGAAACTTTGCACTTGGTTTGAAAGTTACCTTAAGGATAGATCCATTTATGTTGCACTGGATGGTCAGAACTCCAACTCTTACCGAATAAATGCTGGTGTGCCACAGGAAGCAATCCTTTCGCCAACACTTTTTCTGATTTACATAAATGACCTCATAGATAAAACAGTAAATCCATTTTATTGCTTTGCAGATGATGGCAATGTAGTCTCCTCAATCATACCACCCACATGTCTCTCCGCACGTGAATTCCATCATCTTAGACCAACTCAAATATCGCAGATAAATAACGACCTGGAGATAATAGAGGACTGGGGCAACAAAGACCTTGTACAATTCAACGCGCAGGAAATCCATGCAGCCCTGTTTTCAAAAAAGACCAGCACCGGTGAGCCAAACATCATGCTATCTGGAAGTGCTGTCACATTGCAGAGCCAGTTGAACATCTTAGGAGTCCCTGCAGAGACCAACATGTCTTGGCACAGTCACGTGGCAGATATAGCTAAAAGGGCGTCCCAAAAGCTTGGGGTGCTATTTCGTACAAGACATCTGTATACACCAAATCAGCTGCTGACACTTTACAAAGCCCAGATTCGACCAACCATGCAGTACTGTTCACATATATGGAGTGCGGCACCCAAACATACCTTAATGCTTTTGAACCCCATGCAAACACGAGCTATCAAGCTGATCAATGACCCCGCAGTTACCCGTAGTAGTGATCTATCTCTCTTCTACAGGTATTATCACGGAAAATGCTCTGAAGAGCTGGTACGTATGATCCCCCCGGGAGTAGCACCAACTAGGCGAACACGTCAAACAGACGGTAACCATCAATTTACTGTCAAAATAAAGGTACCAAGAACCCCATTATATCAGAATTCATATCTCTGGAGAATAGCATCGCTGTGGAATGGACAACCGGTGACAGTTTTCCCTGCAGATTACAACATGAACCGTTTCAAAACCAACATACACCAATATTTCCGCGCACTTGCCGCTTCTCGAGCGTGAAGGAGATCCCTTCTTGCGATTGCGCATATCCGTAAAAAAACAAACCGGGCCTTAGGATATCTACCGAGATGTTATTTAGCTCCGTCGTTAGATTCTTTACTTAGACCAATCGCTACCCTAACTGATACTGCAAATTGGCAGTTCTGAAGTAGGTATAAACATTTCACTTTTTCCCGCAATATCTTCTTTTCATCGCCTTTCAATTTTGATAGTGCCTTATGCTGATAAAGTCTAATAATGTGCTAACATCGATGCGCTGGGGCCTAAGAATTTTTTAGATATTTTTTACATTTTTCCGAAAAAATCTATGTACGTGACTGAATCACGAGTGCAATCCCCCCACCAAGTCTAAGAATATTTTAAATATTTTCCCCATATGTCTAAAAAACCTTGGTATGTGATTTCACCAGGGGCCTCAGGTAAGGACACTGATGGTAAAGGTAAGCTTTATCGTAAAGCTTGCTTGACGATGAGTAACCTTAGCCTCAGGCCCCTTCAAAAACTATTCCTGGGTGTGTCGTTACCCCGTTGTTGTAACGACAAGCCCAAAAATTTGGGTAGGGGAAAATTCGCCGCAGCCGATTCGCCACAGCCGAATTGCCGCGGCCAATTCGCCGTGGGACAATTCGCCGCCGGCCGATTCGCCGCGGGGACAATTCGCCGCGAGATTTTTTGTTTTATGATATTACCATTGACAATTGTTTAAACATTTTTATTTAGCTTGACTTCATATAATATATTTGTTTGGTTATAACTTTTTTCAAACTTTTTCAATTAGGTTAGTATAGTATAGTGGCTAGTATACAATTCAACATTTTTTTTATTAAAAAATTAAATAAAAGTATGATTTCTAACTTTAAAAAAATCAAAATGGCGGTTCCACAATGGCGAACTTTTTTATTTATAAACCGATTTGCCTCAAACTTAAAACATCGCTGCGCTTAAGGTCACACAATACAATTTTTGACTCAAATTTAAAATTCTGAAATTGGCCCAGGCGGATTTTCCCATTCTTGAACCATTATGCATTCTATTCGGAATTTTAAGGTCTTTCAGGTCGCTGATTATGATTTCTAACTTAAACTTTTAAAAAATCAAAATGGTGCGGCGGTTTCAAAATGGCGGATTTTCCCATTTATAAACCGA
This sequence comes from Aspidapion aeneum, assembly GCA_963576565.1. NCBI lineage: Eukaryota > Metazoa > Arthropoda > Insecta > Coleoptera > Brentidae > Aspidapion > Aspidapion aeneum. The sequence goes on from OY755047.1 coordinate 61,457,974, forward strand.
TTTGCATCAAACTCGGAATTTTGAGATCTTTCAGGTCGCTAAATATTATTTTTAACCTAAATTTATAAAAACCAAAATGGCGGATGGGAAAATCCGCCATTTTCAGCTTTTTAAATTTGAGTCAAAATTTGTATTGTGTTACCTTAAGCGCGTCGATGTTTTAAGTTTGAGGAAAATCGGTGTATAAATAAGAAAGTGCGCCATTGTGGAACAGCCATTTTGATTTTTATAAATTTGAGTTAAAAATAATAATCAGCGACCTGAAAGATTTTTAAAGTTTCGAGTTTGATGCAAGTCGGTTCATAAATGGAAAAATTCGCCATTTTGGATCCACCATTTTATTTATTTTTTTCGTTAAAAAAATGTTGTATACTGAACGAACCGAACCGAACCTAGTTGGAAAAGTTTGAAAAAAGTTATAACCAAACTAATAAACAAATATATTATATGAAGTCAAGCTAAATAAAAATGTTTAAACAATTGCCAATGATAATATCATAAAACAAAAAATCTCGCGGCGAATTTGCCGCGGCGAATCGGTTGCGGCGAATTGGCCGCGGCGATTTGTCCCATCCCCCAAAAATTTATTTATATACAGGAAAAAGAAAAATGCCTAAGCAAACTTATACACCTTTACAACAGAGCTGTGTAAAAAGCGAGCGTTTTGATAGTGCTACTGTCAAATCCGATGGCCAAAGCTTGAATGTTGCAAGCAATCAATTTGTGCAACAACTTAAACGATTGATAAAAGTATTAACCGTTATTAAATTTATTGTTCATTAAGATCTTGAAAGGTAATTTGGCGGTTCTTGGAGAAGGTACTACCTACTATAAGTGCTTTTCTCGATCACATAATCAATCTAGGAATATCATATATACTCGTACCTGTTTAGTTTTCTTCCATAAAACTTCACATTTTCAATGATTTATATTTGAATAACAGTACAACGATTAAACTTTGGTATTCTAATATGTACATTCTTTAAACGTTTACACGGTAAAAGAAAATTTCTACAATGAAAACACGTTTTTTTTTTCTTGAATAAATTATTTTACTTTAAATCAATTTGTTTTGAATTAAAATATTTCGTTTGAGTTCAAGACAGCGTTTAATCTTCAAATGAAACTTTATTTGTTTTCTTTAGTTGTTTTGTTTCAGTATACTCTATTTTGTTACAAAGCAAATTGACTTTAAATAAGTTATTTTTTGCTTCCAGATAAAACGGTGCCTTAGAATAATTCAGTTTCAATTTATAATAAAACAATTTCTGTTTCACATTAAAATAAATAGGCAAGATATTTTTTGTGCTAAATCAAGAAAATATTTTCTTGGTGAATAGAAAAGCACAAATTAGTTTTCTTCAAAGCAATTTGCTTTAATCTAAGACAATTTTTTTACCGTGTAGATTTTAGAAAAAGTAAATTTATTTAATAAGCAACATTTATGCAGTTTTGTCTTTTCATGAATGGTAATTTTGTAACCAACTGTAACTAGTAGTTACAAGTAAATTTAGCAGTTGGGTGTTTTTTTTTATTTCCAACTTTTAGGTTTAATTCGTATTCAACCTTATAAAAAGCACTATGCATTTATAATTCATTTAGCTTTACCTAAAAAGTACGTGTAGATTTTCTACGGACGCGAACAGTGTTACCTTCCATTGAGTGAAGGTGGGAGAGGAGAGAGGGAGGAGAGACGGAGAAGGGAACTAGTAAAATGGTGTCGAAAAAATGGTGTCGACAGAATCGGCTAAATTTGCGAAAGGTATAGCTACAACTATTACTAATAAGAAGGGTGGGGAGAAGAGAGGAAGAGGAAGGGGAAAACTAGTAAAATGATGTTGGAAAAAAGTCTTAAAGCGTTTGGAGAAAGAATTTTTGAAATTGCTCTATATTTGTTAAAGGTATAGCTACAACCATTACTAACAAGGAGGGAGGGGAGAAAAGAGAGAGAGGATGAAACTAGTAAAATGAGGTTGGAAAAAAGTCTTCAAGCGTGTGCAGAAATAATTTTTGAAATAGCTTTATATTTGTGAAAGCTATAGCTGTAATAAGGATGGCGAAGAGAAGAGTGGGAGAGGCGGGGGAGGGGGGGAAGTAGTAAAATGGTGTTGGAAAAAAAATCTCAAAAGTCGATGCAGAAAGAATTTTTGAAATCGCTCTATATTTGATAAAATGATGCGAATATGGTATTTGAATAGGTTGGGGGGAATGACAGGACGGGAGATGGGTGTGAGCCAGGAGGACTACAAAGTAACTACAGCAAATTAGATGAAATTTGCAATGGGTAATCAAAGGAATTTCAATAAAATCGCCTGAAAATTAGAGAATTTGTATGCCTTAAAGCCTACATCATGTGGCAAAATGGCGTCTGAAGACCGCCATGTTGATTCCTGTTTAATAAAATATAGCCTATAGCACCTTTGGGATTAGTAGCAATTCAACGACACCTTTTTTGTCAAAATCGGTTCAGTCGTTTAGCCTTTAGCGTGACAAAAACATATTTACTTACATACATACAACAATCGAAAAACATTACACTTTCTTTCACCATGCTGCCGTTTGGTAATTATCTGAATCGTAAAGATATAAAGATAAATTATAGAATACGTGTGAACTAATGCTACGGAAACGGAATAAATAGGTCAAGAAATCGTGAAAAAGTTTTTGCTATTTTTTCTAAATTAAATATTTAAAACGTAATGTTTTTTGGCAATATAGCCTTGAAAATGAGAAAAGTCCAAAGGATAAAAAGGGCGTAGATATAATACGGTTAGGAAATCGGATGCCTTTTCGGGTTAAAAGTAATGATGCGGAATGTTTAACACACGTAACTTTGAGCTATAGTTTCATAATATAGCACAATTAAAAGCAATAATAATTTTTTGTACATAGAAAACTTAATATGTGATTCCTAACATACGATCTGGGAGTAGGATATACCAAATACGTTTGTGCAAGCTGTGCTTGACAATTACACTTGCTTAACTCGGCTTGGTTAAGCAGCGGGATTAAAGTAAAAAGTTTACTGCCAGGGAGCAGCCTCACTCCCTGCAATGACCAAGAAGGCTTATGGTACAGTAAACTGAAGTAGTTATATTGAGAACAACTATCAAATGTTGAATCTGCTTTATTAAGTTAAATCCTCTCTTTTTATATTAAATAATTGTTATAGTTCGTGATAAATTATAAAATATAAAATTCAATATAATGTTATAATGTGTTGTTTTATAAATTAAATAATTTATACAATTTAAATAGGTAAACTTGAGAAGGTTAGTTTATGTTATTAAAACCCAATTTCTCAAGATCACCTGTGTTTAAACAATAAATTTAACTAAAAATGAAGATTTATGAAAAATAGTAAAAAAAGAAAATCTGTTTAACTTTGTAATTAAACAACGTTAGAGCATAAATACATGGTCAAAAAATCGAAGAGTGAAGCACTCATAGCTTGTTTTGGAAACAATGGCGAATTATCAAGTGCATATGCGTGTGTTTTGTCATGTAGATACTGCTGCGCGTAGACGCCATATTTGTTGTTCATTTACATTTTGCGATGTTTTGCGTTTGGCGTGTAAAATGGTGGTTTTCTTCTGTGAAAAATGGGAAATAATTCACGTAAAACATGTGCCATTTGTGGAAAAATATCCGGGAGAAGTAAGGTAAGGATTTCTAGATGCCATTAAACACTCTTCCACAATAAATCTGCCCAATCACTTTCAGGAAAACTACAATTTTAATCCACAATTGATACATTTTCACCCAATCAGTTGGTTTTTAGAAAAATAATAATAGACACAACCCTAAATTTTTGACAATTGTCAAATAATGTAGTGACGTAACGGCGTTCCAAACTGACGCATGCGCAGTAACCGAAATCCTGTCTACCCGAAATTAATTAACATTAAAGATAAAATTAGGGTCCCGGCTTCAAGCATCGCGTGTGAGAATGTATGGGTATGCCCCATACTTATACTTTAACGTATTTGGGATATACACTATCGCTCATATGTAGAGCAACTTAAAAAAATAAATAATTTTCTCTTTTTTCGTCGCTCTTTGTAATTTAATTTGTTTTGGAGAGGGATATTAGAATGATAAAACAATTTTAATGAATACAAAATGTTCAATTTGCAACAGCCTATAAACCTAATACTTAAAGATATTCGAAAATGTGTGGTTCAAAAGTAGAGCAACCAAGATTTATTTTTTTCTTAAATATAAAACTAAATATTTTTAATATCTAGTAGCATAACCTTTGCTCTGCTTGACAGCTCGTCTTTATTGATCTTATTAGTTTTTCGATGTAGTCTTCGGAAATTGAATTATAAACTCTCTGAATTTCTTCATACAATTCGTTCGTATTTGATAGCTTTTTCGTGTGAATTCTTCTATCAATTTCGGCCCATAGATTCTCTATCGGGCTTAAATCAGGGCTTTGAGCTGGCTATACCATAACATTGACTTTATTATTTACCAACCAGTCTTTAACCAACTTTGACGTGTGCTTTAGGTCATTGTCATGTTGAAAAACCCATCTTAAGCTCATGTTATCCTCTGCCCAAGGTAACATATGGTTTTCTAATATATTCTGATAAACAAAGCGATCCATTAATCCATCAATTTTTATGAGCGGACCCATGCCAAACCCTTCAAAACAATCCTAAACCAATATACTACCACCGCCATGTTTAATAGTTGGTCGTGTATACTTGGGGTTAAACTTTTTATTTATTGGTCTTTTTACCCAGCAAACACCGTCTGAGCTAAACAATTTAAAACGACTTTCGTCTGAAAATAGCATTGTTTTCCATTTTTCGTAAGACCAGTTGACATGCTCTCTTGCAAATTTCAATCTTGCTTGTCTGTTTTTTCTAGAAATAAAGGGTTTCTTCGCCGATTTTCTTCCATATAGACCAGCTTCCTTTAGCCTACGTTTTATGGTGCTGACAGATATTGAAACCCCTCCTAGCTGCTGTTTAATGCGAGAAGCGTTGATTAATGGATCTTCAATTACCAGCCTTTTTATATTTCTATCAAGTACAGCATCAATTTTTCTCCTTCAACCACTTTTGGGTATTCCTTCCAAAGTTCCTTTTTTGTTATAATTCGCAATTTTGTTTTGCTTTTCTCCTTTTCTTAATTTTTCCAAAATTTTTTGTTTCACTGGAAGTGACAAATGCACACCTCTGGGCATTGTTACTCTTTAAACTTTAAAATACACTACAACCCGACTAAAAGCGCGAACACAAATGATAAAAAATTAAATATTAAATTTGGTTGCTCTACATATAACCTACCCAAAAAGCAAAATAAATTATCAGTAAAGAATGCAGTCTCACAAAATCAAAATGTTTTTTGAAAGGATAAAATTTTTTGATCAGCATACTGCCGTCCTAAGTATGACCCACCTATCTGCAAAACAATCAAAAATGACTTAGGACCGAAAATTGCTTTAAATAGGTAATAATTTGTAACTTTTTTTTTGTTTTATTACTTAGATATTGCTATTAGAAACCCACAAACATTTACCAACAAAAAAAATATATTACTATGTGACTCTTGGCAAGCATTTAAACTTTAAACTCGCTTTTCTCGAAATAAGTGAAAACGTAGATAGGTGGGTCTTGCTAAGGACGGCAGCATATACCCCTGTTTGCTGTGCTTGGTCCCAAAAAACTGTTTGTCACGTTAATACCTAAGTTTAATTTAAATTTAATAATAGCTTCAACATATTCGCAAAAAGATTATTAGATTTTCCGAAATTTATTTCTTATATAAAACTAGGGAAATTCTTTAATGTTTTAAGGGATTCAAAAAGGATTTTTAAGTCCATCTGTAAACTGGGAATCAGATAATTTTTTTCACGCATGAAAATAAGGTCCAAAACGTTTCAAGGGTTGAGCGCCTCTTCCATACCTGAAAACGGCCTGCAATACGCTATCACATTTTTTGGCGGCTTGCGCTATCTTTGCAAACAGATAGAAGCAGCCCCAAACTAAACATTAACCAAATAAATCGCTTGCTTAGAAGTATAACGTTCTATGTTATATAATCAACTTTTTAAGAAAATCGCGTTTGAAATATGACCATGTTTTTCCTTTGGGCCTGTCTTTAAATTATGGTAACGCATAAAGAAGGGGAGGGGGTCAGTCATCGCATTATGCAGCGTTACAGGAGAGTGGGCAAATGCAGTGTTGCCAGATTTGAAGGTATTCGTTCAATATGAAGGTTTTTGACCAAAATTTTGACTATTGAAGGATTGAAGGTTTTTATCCGAATTTGAAGTATTTTGAATATTTTGAGGCAAAGTTATATACAGTCCAACCTCTATAACTCGAACCTGAAGGGACAACCAAAACCGTTCGAGTTATGGAGAGTTCGAGTTATAGAAACTCGAGTTACATGGGTTAAAATACATGTGAAAAGTGCAGGGACTGCTTAAAAGGTTCGAGTTATAGAGAGGTTCGAGTTATAGAGCTTCGAGTTAGAGACGTTCGACTGTATTTGCAAATATTCCAATAATTTTACCAAACTTAGCTTATGTAGGTAAATTTAGAGACTTCAGTTTTTATTATGGTTTTTATAATTTTTGATTTAAGTTATGTCTTTTAATTGTTTGGATTTTTCTTCCAATTTTAGTAAAACATAAATGGATCTATCACGGATCTGACACCTTTCAAGCTAGCCTATTAGCACGCTTCAAGTGAAGCCATGATAATATATTAGTCTTGAAAACAGTTTTTTATAAATATCTCAGAAACTAAGCTCATACTAAGTTTTTGGTCATAACTCGAATTATTGAGCAAAATATAATCTACTACCTTTCTAGCCCGCGTAACAATGGCTAGAGAAGGTATTATTTTCGACAAAAATTTTTTTTTGATATAACGCCAAAAATGTGTTGTTTGAATGTATTTTGACCTATCCTAGCAATATCGTCTGTCTGTCTGTGTGTCTGTATATTATTTTTGTCCGTAACATTAAACCGCTGAATCGATTTCTATAAAATTTCAGGTAAATATTGTTCGATACATTTCCGAGCTGATTAGATTTTGGTGAAAATCCATTAATGCTAATGACAATTAAAAGCTTTAAAAAATGCTAACTTTTGAACGAAGTATCGTATTAATACACTCTTTTCGGAATATAGTAGACTATATTTTGTTTAGTTTCTGAGATATTTACCAAAAACTGTTTGCAAGGTTAATATATTATATTATCATGGCTTCACATGAAGGGTCATAATAGGCTAGCTAGGAAGGTGTCAGATCCGTCATGGATCCATTTATTTTTTAAATTGTTTTTATGGTTATTTTTAATATTCACAAATACCGTATCTTGGGCTATTTTTTCTATGACTACTAAAGCAGTTGTAATAACAGGACAGACCTTAGCAAAGTTATTTATGACTAGTAATTAAATAATGGTACATTTATCAAATACTTTGGATTTTGGGCATTCCCCCATCGATTCGCATTTTCAGAAAAAACAAACATAAAAAAAGTGAAATTAAAGAAAGAAAAATAAGAAAAAAGTTTTCTGCTTCGGCCGAGGATCGAACCCGGGATCTCTTACTAACTACTGAAGCCATACATAAATTTAAATAAAATTATTAAGAAATTTATAAGAAAAGTTATGTATGGCTTCGGTAGTTCAGTGGTAGAATGTTTGCCTAGATAGCAAGAGATCCCGGGTTCGATCCCCGGCCGAAGCAGAAAACATTTTTCTTATTTTTCTTTCTTTAAATTCACTTGCTGTTTATTGTTTTAGGTCCTTGCATTATTTTACAATTTGGTATTTGATAAATAAAAAAACGTGTCACGCAACGCTAATACTATTGTCCTTCCCTGCTTTACATAATTTGGCAATGGTCCCTAAGTTGCAATGTCTGTACAAATTTTGGGTTATTTTGTAGAAGTACGTGTTTTAACCCAGGGGACATCCAAATGAATAAAATATTGCCTTGAGCTTTGTAAAGCGTCTAAAACCTCCACTCCTCTGAAACTGAGATTCTCTATTTAAATGACGCTAAATTTCCGCCCCCACTGTCTTTAGGGTAAAACGAAAAGTAAAGAAGAGGCTTTCCCCACTAAGATATGTTTACAATAATTTCAAATTCACATTTCAAATTATATCTATTTATCTATTTAGCCATCTTTGAACCATCTTTGGATGTAGGCCTTCCCCAATATCTTCCACCCTTCTCTGTCTGTCGTCGTGTTTATTCAGATGCTCCCGCATGTTTCTTTAAATTCTCCGCCCATCTTGGGGTCTTCTCCTACTTCTTTTATTTTCCCAGAGTCTCCAGTTTACAATACTTTTATTCCATCGATCGTCTTTCTCTCTGATGTTATTTTTGTTTTATTTCTTATCCATTCAGCTCTTTTTCTATCTGTTAGCTTGATATGTAAAATTAGTCTTTCCATTGATCTTTGGGCTTTTGTTACTTTATCCATGTTTGATTTTGTAAGTGACCAGGTCTGGGATCATAGGTAAGTACAGGAAGGATACATTGGTTATACACTTTCGTTTTGAGGCACTGAGGATATTTTTTTATTTTCTAATATGCAGCTTAATTTAGCGAATGCTGTCCAGGCCATTCTTACTCGTCTCATGATTTCAGCTGTTTCGTTTTCCTTTTTTAGTTTAATATTTTGTCCCAGGTATATATATTCCTCTACTTGTTGTATTTTCTCTTGGTTTATTCTGATAGTGATATCTTCATCTGTATTTTTATGATTTTAGAAATTTTAGTGTATTGTATTAAATATACTTTTACTGCCCAGTGCTTAAAGCTATCGAAAGTTTTTTCAAAATTTATAAACGCAATATATAGTGGAATGTTGTATTCGTTGGCTCGTTCTATTAGGATTTTCATAGTTAAAAGGTGGTCAACTGTACTGAAACCTAGTCTGAAACCTGCTTGTCCTTTTGATTGATATTCGTCAAATTTTGTTGTTAATATATTTGTTAATATTTTCGTGAAAAGCTTATAAATTACATTGAGGAGTGTTAGAGGTCGATAGTTCTTTAGATCTGCTCTATCGCGTTTCTTGTGTAGAATAATGGTTATGGATTCTTTCCAGTTGTTTGATATTATTTTTTCTTTTAGTATTATATTCAGGAGAATATGAAGGGTATTAACTACAGCTTTACCACCGTATTTAAGCATTTTGCATAATTTGGTATTTTTCATTTTCTTTTATGATTTCTTTATTTCCGCTTTGCTTACTTCATGTTGTAGCTCTGAGTTTATGTTCTGTATTTTTGTTTGGAGTTTCTTCATGGTTTATTGTGATGGATCTCTTTTTGTTTGATATTATTGTGTATAGAATAGTTATGTAATATTTATAATGCCTTCTTTAACGTTGGTTTCTATGTCGTTTATATCCTTTATTTTAATTATTTTATATCTACCTAGAGTCGGCCTTAAACTTTTTATATTTCCTGTTATTTTCTATAACTCTCTCAACTTTTATTTCTTGGCTCTTTCTTTTATTTTCTTCTATCATTTTTTATGTAGTTTTATTTATTTCTGTGTATTTTATCTATGTTCTTTTTCCTTCTCTCTTCATGTTCCGCCTTTTTTCCATCAATTTTTTTATTTCTTCCGATATACCTAAAATTCAAATTTATTTATTTATATAGAATACATTGCGTTACAAATAGAACGCTAAGTTAAGGATACGATGCATTCAGGATTTGGTGAAGCGGAGAAATAAAAAAGAATGTAAAATTTAACATATATGAAACAATGGTGAAAAGCACGCTGTTATATGGAATAGAGACTTGTCGCGTAACAGAAAAATACAATACAAAAATAGAAAGTGTCGAAATAGATGCAATAAGAATCTAGAACAGATCACATAAGAAATGAGATCATACAAGAAAGAATGGGAATCGAGGGAAGCATAACGGATGACATCACTTAAATGCAATTGATATGGTACGGCCATGTACAACGGATGAACCACGAAAGGTTACCAAAGCAGGTCCTAAAATGGCAACCAATAGGGCGCAGAAAAAGAGGGCGTCCTAAACTAGAATGGCAACAGTCAATCCATAGATCAATGAGTCAAAAAAATCTGACAGATGATTGTCAGGATCGAAGGAGGTGGAGAATAAGCGTCGGACAACGTAGAAAAACGTTCTAAACCGACATAATAGTAAACTTTCTCGATTTTTTCCAAACACTATCCGTCAAGACGACTTACCCATAAAATGTTGTTTTCTCATCGATTTTTTTTTCTTTTGAACAAATAACAATTAACTCAAATTACTTCTAAATTTGTTTTTAAACGTTTTTAAGATTTTTTTTCTAAAGTCGCGCACAAAACTAAAAAAAAATCCATTTTGTACTTAGACAACATTGCCCATCACAGAACACCAGTTTTCTCTATCAAAAACGACCAGGTGGTTCGATCAACTCAATATACAGCAGGTGGGTTAAAATCAGTTAAAATCAGCCAGCTGCTTTACTTTCGCAGTTATGGTGTCAGTGTGAAAGAGATAAAAGTACCCATATATTATCTAGGGTGTTATTAGCATGCAATAATCAGTCTATCTTTTCTATTTCACAACTTCAGTAATTTCTATAAATTTTTTTATTGTTTAAGAAATACCTGCAGATAGAAACCAAATTACGTAGGGTCAATAAAAAATGCCTTGTCTTTCGGTCTCTAAGGCCATTTTAGGGCCTTATACAACTCAACGTCCAAAACATATTTTTGACTATTTCTGACTGTTTAGTTATCATATTTTTAGTTTTCTTAATAGTTGCTGCTCCTATTTATGTACAAAAATCATCCACACAAAATACAGAGATTTACAAAATTATGCCTTCAAAAAAATACTCTGCCAATATATGGGCCCCTAAGCTCACACTAGGTACTATAGTTATAGTGTACGTGTGAGCTAATATAACTAAAAACTGAAATATATTTTATTCAACTCCAGACTAAATTACCTTTTGTTTGATACTACACAAGCCATGTTTTGACTTAATCTCAAATTTTTGAAATCTACCCCCACCCTTAACAAGAGAAAAACTAAAATGTATTTTGTTAAACTCCGGACTCACTTACCTTTCGTTTGATATCACACACGCCATATTTTCACTTTAACTCTAACTTTTAAAATATACCCCCAGCCTTTTTTTTAAATAAATTAAAATGTATTTTGTTTAACTTCAGACTTAATTACCTTTCGTTCGATATCACACACGCCATATTTTCACATAAACTCTAATTTTTTAAATCTACCCCCACCCTTTCATTTGGTTTGTGTTCGGTGGATTTTGTTCATTTTTAAATGGGACTATCTCCACCCAAGACCCAGCCTAGGTACCAAATTTCATTAAAATCGGCCACAGACAGACAGACAGACAGACAGACAGACAGACAGACAGACAGACAGACAGACAGACAGACAGACAGACAGACAGACAGACAGACAGACAGACAGACAGACAGACAGACAGACAGACAGACAGACAGACAGACAGACAGACAGACAGACAGACAGACAGACAGACAGACAGACAGACAGACAGACAGACAGACAGACAGACAGACAGACAGACAGACAGACAGACAGACAGACAGACAGACAGACAGACAGACAGACAGACAGACAGACAGACAGACAGACAGACAGACAGACAGACAGACAGACAGACAGACAGACAGACAGACAGACAGACAGACAGACAGACAGACAGACAGACAGACAGACAGACAGACAGACAGACAGACAGACAGACAGACAGACAGACAGACAGACAGACAGACAGACAGACAGACAGACAGACAGACAGACAGACAGACAGACAGACAGACAGACAGACAGACAGACAGACAGACAGACAGACAGACAGACAGACAGACAGACAGACAGACAGACAGACAGACAGACAGACAGACAGACAGACAGACAGACAGACAGACAGACAGACAGACAGACAGACAGACAGACAGACAGACAGACAGACAGACAGACAGACAGACAGACAGACAGACAGACAGACAGACAGACAGACAGACAGACAGACAGACAGACAGACAGACAGACAGACAGACGGCGCAACAAACAAGTTTCAAAATTATCGGAAACGCAAAGATATATAAAAAATTTTGAAATCGGAGCAACTTTTTTTTTCTCGAAAAAATTAGGATCACCATAGCTCACACTACTATAGTATAGTATATGTGTGAGCTAATATATTATAGAGTTTACCTTAGAACGGGTTCAATGTTTGACGGATTTTAACTTTTTTATAACTCAGTATCGACACAAAGCAAAATGAAAAAAGTAAAAAACTCTCGAAAATAAGTAAAGTTATATTATTCAAATCGACTTTTCAGATGGAAAGAAAATATTCATAAATATAGATGAAAAATAAATATTCTTTTTTAGGTATTAAAAGTTTTACTTACATACACGTATTCATACAAGGTGACAATTTAAAATGGATCCACCTAGATTTTCTCGAAAATTATCAAGAAATTAAAAAAATGCCGAAACACGTCGATTTTGTTTGCAAGGGGGACACTTTTTGGCTATCTTTAAATTTTTGTAGCACAAACCCCCTTCGAGGGGTATACTTTACCCCTATATTTTGAATAGGGAAAGCGGGTCTAGTGATACCTTATTTTGAAGGCCTTTTGAATCTTCTTATAACCGTGAAAAAATTTCGAAAATCTATCCATTAGTTTTTGAGATAATTGCCTTTAAACTTTCAAATTTTTTGATTAATGTACTGTGAATGGTGAGTACTTTTCGTTGTTTTAATTATTTTACTCTTACTTTTAAAAATAATGGCATAAAAAACAAATAGCCTAAAACGTTGTTTTCAATTTTTCTTTTTAGTTATGAAGAAGGTATTTAGAGCGAAACGTTAATAAATGTAAATTAAAAGTTGCTAGTTGATTAATGAACCACATTCCCAAGAAACCTACAAATCTAAAAAATATTGAATATATGGTTCAAGAAAAAAGAAAATCCAAATATATATATACAGGGTGTTCCTTAAGGGTTTGCGAATATTTAAGGAGGTGATTCTACATTAAAAAATAATGATAATTTGTCGTATAAGCTATGGTCGACAAATGCCCCGTTATAAAAATACAGAGTGTTAAAGTTTTTACAAAAAAATTGAAATTTATTAATAATTTCGAAATCATTAGGGATATTTTATTTAAATTTGGTACATAACTATAAATGTCTAAGGCGCATATTTTCCAAGAAGAAAATGATTTTTAACTTCGACAGTGGCGCGCGTACGGGCACTAGCTTTTTTATTTTTTTAGAAAAAAATAGTACGCCACTGGTTTTTTTTTTAAGTTTTACTTTTTGAATTATCCACTTAATTCTAAAGAAAAAAGGTCTTTTAATTTTTTTCTCTACAGGGCGTCGTTCTTGAGTAAAAAAATAAAAACCGTTGTTCTGCAAAAGCAAAATAATGTGACCATTTAAAGAATACAATTGATCAAGTTGCCTTAGAAATATCTCGATTTAATTCAAATTTAGTACGTAATAATAGGCTATTAAGATGCGTTTTTCTCAATAAAAAAATAATGTTTAGCTTCATCAGTGGCGTGCGTACGGGTAATAAATTTTAAATTTTTAAAGAAAAAATAGTACGCGACGTTTTTTTTTTAAACATTTTTCCTCCTTCGAATTCCTCGTTTAATTTAAAAGAAAAAAAGTATCTTTAGTTTTTTTTCTACAGGGCGTTGTTTTTGAGTAAAAAAATAAAAACCGTTGTGTTGCCAAAGAATGTAATTTATTTAAGAATACATTAATCTAGTTGCCTTGGAAATACTTAAAATATGACACTTAAAAAAATAAAGAGACTTTTTTTCTTTAGAATTAAGTGCACTATTCAAAAAGTAAAACTTTTTTGAAAAAAACCAGTGGCGTACTATTTTTTTCTGTAAAAATAAAAAAGCTAGTGCCCGTACGCACGCCACTGTCAAAGTTCCCCATCATTTTCTTCTTGGAAAATATGCGCCTTAGACATTTATGGTTATGTGCCAAATTTGAATAAAATATCCCTAATGATTTCGAAATTATTAATAAATTTCAATTTTTTTGTAAAAACTTTAACACTCTGTATTTTTATAACGGTGTATTTTTCGACCATAGTTTATAGGACAAATTATCATTATTTTTTAATGTAGAATCACCTCCTTAAATATTCGCAAACCTTTAAGGAACACCCTGTATATATATATATATATATATATATATATATATATATATATATATATATATATATATAGGTATGTCGAGGACTGCATCGGTTGTCAATTTTTATATCTTTCTATATATCTATTTAGCCTTGTTCGATCCATCTTTGAACATAGGCCTCCACCAATATCTTCCACTCTTCCCTGTCTGTCGTCGTGTTCATCCATCTAGTTCCCGCATGTTTCTTCAAATCGTCCGCTCATCTCATTTGGGGTCTTTCCCTACTTCTTTTATTTTCGAAAGTTCATATACAATACATTTGTTTCATCGCATCGACCGTCTTTCTGTCTGATATTTTTAATTTTGCTACTTCACCTCTGACATTTCTTACTTTTGGTTTTTTCTTTTTCTATCTGTTAGCTTTACATGTAACATTTGTTGAATGAATGAACCTTGTAATGTAATATGATTTTGAACACCATATTTCATCAGGCTTTAAAGTATGACATTTTTTATGAAAGCTAATGACTTGATCTAAAAACAACCCCTTCAAAAAAGCCCTATCGTAAATAATTTTAATTTTATTTTATTTAGAGTCATAAACAGGTAGGGTTAAAATATCATTTATGGCCACCAACCCATTTGTGGCTATTTTGACTAAAATGTTATTAAAATAATCATAACAAAAAATTTCAATAAACAACAAGTGAAATTAAAGAAAGAAAAATAAGAAAAAAGTTTTTCTGCTTTGGCCGGGACTCGAACCCTGGATCTCTTGCTCTGTACGCAAACATTCTAAACGTTGAACTACCGAAGCCATACATAAATTTTCGGAAAACTTTCATCTATGCAGGCTGCGGTGTCTCAATACAAGAACGAGAGACTCTCAGGGTATTAACTCGACAAAGTCATCAAACTGATTTCTATAATTCTTCGTTCCCACTGTCAAAGGTATGAAAACTCAAAAGTTAGAACCGAAAATTTATGTATGGCTTCGGTAGTTCAATGTTTAGAATGTTTGCGTACAGAGCAAGAGATCCCGGGCTCGAGTCCCGGCCGAAGCAGAAAAACTTTTTTCTTATTTTTGTTTCTTTAATTTCACTTGTTGTTTATAGTTTTAGGTCCTTGCATTATTTGCAATTTGGTTTTTGAGAATTATATTGGCAATCGCCCATTGCGATCAGAAATTTTAACACACAAAAAGGTGATCGCATGTTTTCAGACGTTGATAGTTTACGTGTAACTTTTGAGTTTTTATACCTTTGACAGTGGGAAGGAAGATTATTTGCAATTTGATATTTGAGAAAAACATTTCATGTAAAAAAGGCCAAGTACGTCGAAAATGGTATTCCGTAAAAGGAATTGAGATAAAAGTAAAGCCAAGTTCTCCGATACAAATTTAAAAATGAAAGGTTCTTACTAGTTTGGAAATGTTTTTTTAACTTTGCTATTACAGCCAAACTTCTTTATGTTCAATTTAGCTCTGTGCTTAAGAGTCATTTGCAGTCGTAATAGCGAAGTTTAGAAAAACTTTTCTAAACTAGTATCAACATTTCATTCTGAAATTTGTATTGGAATACTTGACTTTACTTTTATCTCAATTTTTCTAACGGAATACCATTTTCGCGTAGTTGGCTTTTTTACATGAAATGTTTTTGTTATGATTTCACTCCTTTTTGAAAGGATTTAGATAATATTTAAGTTTTAAAGTAGTAAAATAAGCGAAATATTGTTCAAAACTTTTGCAATGCCTTATTTAAAATTTGGTTCTTATCATAGTTCCTATCAGCCTTCTAAAGCTCAGCTCTCTAGCGTTCCTGGAAGTTGGCAATAATACTTTTACATAAATTTACATTTATAGGGGAGGGAAGTAAATTAAAATTTTGGTATTTTTAAATTTTTTCTTATAGTTTTATCATAATTCCTACCAGTCTTTAAAAGCTCAGCTCTCTGGCCTTTCTGGAAGTGGGCAATGTTACTTTTACATAATTTTACATGTATAGGGGAGGGGAGTAAATTAAAATTTTGGGGTTTTTTGATTTTTTCCAGGGGGTTTTGGCATAATTTCTATCAGTCTGCCAAATTTCAGATTTACAGCATGTCTGGAAGTACAGTAGAATTTTGATGATCTATACATGAGTGAGTGAGTGCCAATTTCGACGTTTTTTTCAAAATTTCGTAACTACTTTACTACTTTATGGTCCATGAAACTTAAAGGAGTTGTTAACTCTATGAAGATCTATGACTGTGCAAAGTTTGAATTTCGTAGCTTAGTCCGAAGTAGAGTTTTAGATAGGTAAAATTTGGGCTGAAATGTTTCAAGAAAAGATGGTACAGCAGTTTACGCGAACTTAGCGGGGCACTGCCGTGCCCCCAGATATTGTGGAAATGAGCTGTCCAATAAAGTTTTATGTGTAACATTTGTGAGTGGACCCTTTATTTCTTAACACATATAATTTAGCGACACCGACAAAAGAATTCGGTAATATCTTATGACTTATGTATGTTAGTAAATTTGCTAAGATAAGGTAAGTCTATTTAAGCACTTAAAAACTTGTCTCGGAATATATGAGAAAATTTTTATTAAAAAATGTATAAAGGATAGTTTTTTAAGAATTTTGTCACATGTTAGTGTAATTTTTGCTAAATTATCTAAACATTTCTTTGATTTATGTATTTTTACCATCCTAGCCCGCGTAGCAATGGCTAAGGAAGGTATTAGTTTCGACGAAAAAATTTCCGGTGTATTTTGACTAATCTTAGCAATATCGTCGTGATGCCTGTGTGTGTGTGTGTGTGTGTGTGTGTGTGTGTATGTGTGTATGTAATAATAATTAAATTTAATTAGATCAAATAAATAAAATTTAATCAATAAAATAATAAATATAAACAAACCCTAAAAGAAAAAGTTTTTAAACATAAAGTCCATCACCATAGAATCACTGTAATATCGCATATCACGTGCTTTCTTTATAAAACCCATTGGCAAGAACTAACCGACCCATTCGAGTATAAATGGAACTTCCTAAGTTTGAAAACAAAGTTGTGATAAAAATAACAAATTTGTGTTATAAGTTGTTAAGCAAAGTGGCATTACTTTTCCACTTTCCCAAAACTAAGTTTAGGAAAAATGAAGTGTCGTGTAAGTGTACAAAGCGACCTACCTCAAAACTTAAAGAATAAAAAGTTTTTTGATACAAATTGTGGTGTCAAAAGTTCGGATTCCGCCACTTTTTCGCAATTCAGAAAGGAGCAATTTAACTTTATGCTGATTTTTTTTAACATGCGGTATTTCCCACGTATATATTTTTGATTGATAGGATATTTTAGCAGGGGTCGAAGTGTATTGATCTAAAAAACCGAGCTGTTGAAGAAAAAAGTTTTATCCTTACACAATTTTTGTTTTTTTTTTATTAATGCCAGGTCTATCAGCAAAATAAAATGCGCAAAGGGGCGATTTTTTGTTAAAAAAGTATTTTGACAAATATCGCATAAGTTAATATTAGTTTAATGGCAGAAATTTCAGGGGCAGCAGCTCTTTAAGGCCGCATGGCTTTGCCCCCCCCCCCCTCAAATAATACAAAAAATAAAATTTCAATTAAAAATATTTTTTATTCTTTTTTTCCTTATTCTATATTTTTTAGCTCACACATATACTATACTATAGTAGTGTGACCTATGGTGATCCTAATTTTTTCGAGAAAAAAAAAGTTGCTCCGATTTCAAAAATTTTTATATATCTGCGTTTCAGATGATTTTGAAACTTTTTTGTTGCGCCGTCTGTCTGTCTGTCTGTCGGTCTGTCTGTATGTCTGTCTGTCTGTCTGTCTGTCTGTCTGTATGTCTGTAACGACCAACGCGCATAACTCAAAAACCGCTTGGCCGATTTTAATGAAATTTGGTACCTAGGCTGGGTCTTGGGTCGAGATGGTCCCATTTAAAAATGAACAAAATCCACCGAACAGAAACCAAATAAAAGGGTGGGGGTAGATTTCAAAAATTAGAGTTTATGTGAAAATATGGCGTGTGTGATATCAAACGAAAGGTAATTGAGTTTGCAGTTAAACAAAATACATTTTAACTTATTTAAAAAAAAAGGGTGGGGGTATATTTTAAAAATTAGAGTTTAGGTGAAAATATGGCGTGTGTGATATCAAACGAAAGGTAATTGAGTCCGGAGTTTAATAAAATACATTTTAGTTTTTTGTTTTTTTTAAGGGTGGGGGTAGATTTCAAAAATTTGAGTTTAAGTCAAAACATGGCTTGTGTGGTATCAAACAAAAGGTAATTTAGTCTGGAGTTAAATAAAATATATTTCAGTTTTTAGTTATATTAGCTCACACGTACACTATAACTATAGTACCTAGTGTGAGCTTAGGGGCCCATATATTGGCAGAGTATTTCCTTTCGCCTCGAGGCATACTACAAATCGTCGATCTCACGAAAGGACCTAACTAGACCAGGCAAAAATTTAGGATTTCCAAACAATCGTATTTTCCCTGTAGCATATTTAATTTTTTTTATATGATTTTTTAGTAGTAGAGAGATCCCAAAATCTTTTCCTGGTAAACCGTATATTTGTTTTTTGTTTTGTGCTTTTAAGAATTAAAAAACAAAAAAAGAATTTTTTAATAAAATGGCAAATTTTTTAGAAAAACTAAATACTTGCTCATATTTTTCCTTAATTTCAAAAAAATTGTCATGCTGTAATACATCATTTTATTAGAAATTTTAACAGCTTTTAAAAAATATATTCAAGATATACAGGGTGGTACCGGTTGTGAAGCAATTTAATAAATAAGAAACTTATGTTTGTACGAATCTTGTACATCAGTAAATAGCCTCTGCGCCACAGAAAAGTTAACAAAAAACTTAACAAAGTATATTCTTGGAATCGTGGAAGGGTATTGTATATGTGTACAAAATTTGGTAAAGAAGGACGATTGTTTGGAAATCCTAAATATTTGCCTGGTCTAAACTAGCATTTGGTAAATTTGTTAGGAGAGCTAATAAAAAAAAATTCAATAAAAAAAAAACCCAACTGCTAAATTTACTTGTAAGTACTAGTCGCAGTTGAGTACAAAATTGATAGGTATACCTGTAATGTACGACATGCTTCAACTTTTAGTTTTGATGCCCAAAGCGAAATTATACAGTTTTATATTTTCATGTTATTGGGTAATTTTGTACCCAACTGTGACTAGTAGTTACAAGTAAATTTAGCAGTTAGGTGTTTTTTTTGTTTCCAACTTTTAGGTTTAATTCTTATTCAGCTTTATAAAAAGCACTACAGCATTTACAATTCATTTAGCTTTACCTAAAAAGTACGTGTAGATTTTCTACGTAAGCAAGAAACTAGTAAAATGATGTTGGAATAAGTCTTAAAGCGTGTGCAGAAAGAATTGTTGAAATCGTTCTATATTCGTGAAAGGTATATAACTATAACTATTACTAATAAGGATGTCGGGGAAGAGTGAGGGAGAGGGGGGAAACTAGTAAAATGGTGTTGGAAAGAAAATCTGAAAGCGTTTGCAGAAAGAATTTTTGAAATTGCTCTATATTTCATAAAATTATGCGAATATGGTTTTTGAAAAGGGTGAGGGGAATGACAGAAGGGAAGAATGGTGGGACCAGGGAGGACTACAAAGTAACTACAGCAAAATAGAGGATATTTGCAATGGGTAATCAAAGGAATCTCAATAAATTCGCCTGAAATTTAGATAATTTGTATGCCTTAAAGCCTACATCTTGTGACAAAATGGCGTCTGAAGACCGCCAGGTTGATTCCTCTTTAAAAAATATAGCGTATAGCACCTTCGGGATTGGGGATAAAACAATTCGCTGCGGCCGATTCGCCGCAGCCGATTCGCCGCGGAGACTATTCGGCGCCGGTTAATTTGCCGCGGGGACAATTCGCCGCGGGCTTTTTTCTTTTATGATATTATCATTGGCAATTGTTTAAACAGTTTTATTTAGCTTGACTTCATATAATATATTTGTCTATTTGTTTGATTTTTTCACTTCTTATTATACGAGCTAACTTTGATAAATGCTTTCGGTCGTGGAATCAGGGACTGAACACTAACAAATTTCTGGCGTCTATTCCTCGGATATAACTTTATCATTACATTTTTTTAGTTTAATGAAATTCACTGAAAATCCCAGCCTTCTAAAGCACGTTTACATTTGGAGAGTTTACTGGCGGAAAGTAGTGGCAGCCACTAAACTTGCCATGTGTAAACTACAAGAAAGTGCACTTGCTACTCTCCCGCAAGTACCTTCCAAGAGTTGACGGGCCGGCTAGTTTAGTGCCTGCCAGTACTTATTGCCAGTAAACTCTCCAAATGTAAACGTAGCTTAAGTTTTAGTAGCAAGCCACTCTGACACACTCGGTTAACGGCCGGCGTTCTCAAGGTCAAGCTGCCCTACGGTAGCATTGCTATCTCTCCAGAACTGTTTTTCGAACACTTAATTGGTGACTGGCATTTCTTTGATTCTGAGAAGGATTTTCTATTCAGCTTTCTTGCCAATTGTTGCTTAATAAGCTGATAGGTTGGTAGTTGCTTGGATGATGGTGTTTCTTTAACGTAGGTGATCAAACCGGCGGTCATAAGGGGGGTCATGGTAGCCTAATTCCCCCCTAAGCAATCTGTAAGGGCAAAAAAAATGAACTTTGAACCTTCCGTTCAGGATGCCTTTCATTGGTCTTATGTCTTTAAGATAACCATGCCCCCCCCCCACATGATGACGGGATGTGACCGCCGCACATAGGAGTATTCGTATCATAAAACGGGACCAAATTAATAGTTGTGTTTTTTTGCAATTTTTTTGAATGAAAGACAAAGTTTAATAATAATAAACTGTTTATAAAAAAAATATATCTATACAGAGTGTCCCATATGTCATGGATCAAACGGAGTGAGGTGATAATAATAACGATATAACTATATTGTAATCCGTTATTAATTACTTACAAGTTATTTATTTTTTTTTATATCAGGCGCGGATCTACGGGAAAAGGGGAAATTTCTCCTCCCAAATCCAAAATTAAAAAAATATTTTCAGTTTTGACGCACAGAACACCACGTTTCTGGTTCCTATGCATAGTTTTTTTGAAGACTAGTCATGGATATTCCCCCATCCCAAATGAAATTCCTAGATCGACCCCTGTTCATGTTGTTAATTTTTGATATGATATTACTTTTTAAAATTAGTGGTCATCGTTTTATACAATTTTAGGCTTACACAAAATTTTTTGCTAATCCAAAACATGGTTGGAAAATTATTCATTGCATTTAAGTAATGACAAATAGTTTTAAGAAATAATTTTAAGAAATAATTTTTATTGGAAGGCTACAACATTTATAAATGTTCACTAAAAAAATATTAAACAAATATATTTTTTTAACTTTTAGTTGTTCCACAGTTTCATCAAATAACTTAAAAGTATTCATAATCATATTTTTTTTAAGCTGGTTGTATAAATCGAATAAAAAGAGGGTCATTTCATAAGAAAAATATCAACTTTATGTACTATCTTAAAAACTAAAAGTGACAGATAAGAATTATTGTGCCAGTTGGATTATTTGTTTGAAAAACTATAAAAAATCCCTTTAAACCAATATGAAATTTTCATAAATAAAATAGTTTTAGGCTCCCTTCCAAATTTAGACTTAAAAGCCCATAGCTTCAAAACAGCTTTCAATATCAAGATGCGGTTTTCACCTTTAAAAATCTTTTGAAAATTGAGGCTCGCAAGTAAGAGTAGGTTTTCTCTCCTAGAAATACCTAAAATATGTATAAAAATTATCTTTTTTTTTACACGCATATCACTGCTTTGAATGTATATAAGCCAAAATGGCGGACGTTGGCGGACAATTTTTTGATAAGTCATGATTGACATAAGCATAAGCTTCATGTCTGTTAAAGAAATATAGCTCGGCAACCAACAGGCAACTAAAACGCTTTGATAAGGAAAAAATTAGGCGAATATAAATAATATTTTAATATTTTTTAAACGTACAATGTAAACAACAAACGACTAAAATTACCTTTCAAAATATGGTACATGCCTTCTATTCCCATTTTCAATAGTTAGTTTTTGTCATATGAGCCACACGAAAACACAATAACAACACTAACTAACACCTTAAAAAAAGGTCGAGAAGAAAGGCTTGTGATTCCAAAATTCATTAAATTTTGAATAACCTTACCACACGATGCCAGTAGAGGGGCAAGTTTTATAGGGGCGGCTTGATAGATAGGTTATTGGACTAGAAGCAAAATTGTTAGAAGGTACTTAGTTTTGAGTATTTTGGTAATTTTTACTTTTAATCGGTTTTATTATATAGATACTCCTTCGTGCTACGGTGGGTGAACACTAGTCATAAGAAATGTTAACAAGTTGGAACACAAAGAACGCAAAGTCATTTTTTAGTTCTAAAACAAATTATAAAAGGTATAATATAGCTCTTTTAGGCTTCAAACTAAGCACTAGAAGGGTCAAAAGCCTTAACAAAACAATCACTTGCCTAAATTTTAGGGCAAACAATGACCCATATTATACGTGTAAAAGCTAAACACTAAAACTGTTTGTCGATTTTTTGAGCAAACAATGAAAAGGCCTTGTTTGTTAAATATATTATAGCTGAAAAGGCTTTTTTCCCAGTATAAGCTTTTTCCCAGTATTAGGGAGTTATCGAACATCACAATCGAGATGCGGAAATTTGTTTGAAGACAATTTCTTCGTTAACGGAAATTTGTTTGAAAACATTTTTGTCGAAGGGATATTAGTTAAAAAACATTTTCTTCAAGCGACAATTTGTCTGAAAAAATTTTTTTCGAAGGGAAATTTGTTCGAAAACAATTTTTTTGATCGTTATTTTTCTTGAATTTTTTTTCGAATTATTGTCACTTTTGTTCCAAAAACGTCTTTTTTCACCAAAACAAATGTCCTTAATCGACAGGTAACGAAGGATACGTTTGCGATCAGTTGACAAATGTTAGGTTAGCACCGATTTCAACCTCACAAAGAAAGTAATTTTGTTTGGCGTGGCGAGCTTCACGCCGGCGCCGTTTGGCAAGACCGGCCGAGTAGTAGGGTAGGGTCACGACGAATCAGAATTAGGGTATATATATACCCATCAATATTTTTTACCTTTCTCTGGGAAAGTGACAGAGGTACACGTAAGGCATCCAAATTATGCAGATTTTTTTAAAGGAGTATGAATATGATATAATTTTTGTATGTTAAAAACAATGCGTTCATAAAAAATATTTTTTCCTCTCAGGATTACTGCCTCCTACCGGGGAGCTGAAGAAAAATATATTTTAGGTAAATTCGCGGCATAGCCAAGTTTAGAAATACATTTCCAAGCTTGTAAGAACCTTTTATTTTGAAATTTGTATTGGAAAACTTGGCTTTACTTTTACCTCAATTTTTTTTACGGAATGCCATTTTCGTGTACTTGGCTTTGTTTTACATGAAATATTTTTGATATGATTTCACTTATTTTTTAAAGGAATTGGATAATATTTAATTTTTAAAGTAGAAAAATATGCAGAATATTGTTCAAAACTTTTGCAATGCCTTACTTAAAATTTTGAGGATTTTTTTCCCATAATTGTATCATAGTTCCTAGCAGCCTTCCAAAGATCAGCTCTCTAGCGTTTCTGAAAGTGGACAATGTTACTTTTACATAACTTTACATGTATAAGGGAGGGAGGTAAATTAAAATTTTCGTGTTTTTCAATTTTTTTCTATAGTTTTATCATAGTTCCTATCAGTCTTCCAATGCTCAGTTCTCTAGCGTTTCTGGAAGTGGGTAATGTTACTTCTACATAACTTTACCCTTATAGGGGAGGAGAGTAAATGAAAATGTTGGGGTTTTAAAATTTTTTACCATGGTTTTATCATAGTTTCTATCAGCCTTCCAAAGCTCAGCTCTCTAGCGTTTCTGGAAGTGGGCAATGTTACTTTTATATAAATTTACATTTATAGGAGAGGGAAGTAAATTAGAATTTTGGGGTGTTTTTGCCTATAGTTTTATCGTTCTGTCCAAGCTCAGCTCTCTAGCATTTCTGGAAGTGGGCAATGTTACTTTTACATAACTTTATATGTATAGGGGAGGGGAGTAAATCGGAATTTTGGGGTGTTTTGATTTTTTCCAGGGGTTTGGTCATAATTTTAGTCTGCTTTCAGCTTTGTAGCATGTCTGGAAGTACAGTAGAATTTTGATGATCTATGCATGAGTGAGTGAGTCAGTGAGTGGGTGGCAATGTCGGCCATTTTTTTGGAATTTCGTAACTACTTTACTACTTTATGGAAGTTCATGAAACTTGGAGGGGTTGTTAACTCTATGAAGATCTACAACTGTGCAAATTTTGAAATTCGTAGCCCATTCCGAAGTAGAATTTTAGATAGGTCAAATATGGGCTGCGATGTTTCAAGAAACGATGGTACGGCAGCGCGAACTTGGCGAGGCACTGCCGTGCCCTCGGATATTTGAAAATGCCTCCCTAATTTTTCAATAAAACAATAAAAATAACATTAAATTAAAATTAAAAATGTTAAAAACAAAAATTAATTAATGTATGAACAGAAACATGAAAATAAAATTATATGCTTTGTAAATATAAACATAAAATCAAAATAAAAATATGAAAAATATAAAAAGTTCTACACGCAATAAGATTTTCTTGTTATGAGATATAAATAGACATTTAAAGAAAAAAAAGCCAAAATGTTAATGTAAAATTAATTTTAATTCCTAATAACTTTTAGTAGTCATTTGAGTGCCTAAAAATCGGGATTAAAAAATGTGTGTTTTAAGAATTTACTACAACTTTTTTCCAAACATACCTTAAAGCTTATTCGCTTCGCTTATACGCACGATAGAAACACCATGTGTTGTGTCAAGTAAAATTTAGAATTGGAAGATTTATGGTTTCGGCAATTTTGTCTTGAAAAATGGCCTACACGGGTTTAGAAGGAGATCAAAAAGGAAACAAATTGAAAATATGTTTGCATTTAAAACTCTGTTTGGTAATCCGTGTTAAAACCCTAACGTAATAATATTTTTAGACGTTAAAATTTTAATATTGGTCTTTTTGGAGTTAAAGAGCAACAAATAAAGAAATAAAATACCATTAAAATTAATTGAAACCCAACTAAAAAGTCAGTGTCGCAAAGTTAGAGCAAAATTAAAGCGTTACAAACAGTGGCGGACTAATGGGAGGGCTAAGGGACTTTCAGCCGCGGGCGGTAAAACTAGAGGGGTGCCGTCAAAGGCTGAACGATTACCCAATATATCTGAGGGACGGCAGTGCCTCGCCAAGTTCGCGCGCCGTAACCATCTTTTCTTGAAACATTTTAGCCAATATTTGACCTACCTAAAACTCTACTTCGGAATGAGCTACGAATCTCAAACTTTGCACAGTCGTAGATCTTCATGGAGTTAACAACCCCTCGGGAATTCCATCAAGTAGTAAAGTAGTTACAAAATTTCAAAAAACGTCGAAATTGCCACTCACTCACTCACTCATTTACTCATGTATAGATCATCAATATTCTACTGTACTTCAGACATGCTACAAAGCTGAAATTTGGCAGACTGATAGAAATTATGACCAAACCCCTGGAAAAAATCAAAAAACCCCAAAATTTGAATTTACTCCCCTCCCCTATACATTTAAAGTTATTTAAAAGTAGCATCGCCCACTTCCAGAAATGCTAGAGAGTTGGGCTTTGGCAGACTGAGAGGAACTATGATAAAACTATAGGAAAAAATTAAAACACCCCGAAATTCTAATTTGCTTCCCTCCCCTATAAATGTAAAGTTAAGTAAAAGTAACATTGCCTACTTCCAGACATGCTAGAGAGCTGAGCTTTGGAAGACCGATAGTAACTATGATAAAGTTTTAGAAACAAATTAAAACACCCCAAAATTATTCTAATTTACTTCCTTCCCCTATAAATGTAAAGTTATGTAAAAGTAACACTGCCCACATCCAGAAACGCTAGAGAGCTGAACTTTTTAAGACTGAAAGACAATATGATAAAACTATATGAAAAAATTTAAAAACACCAACATTTTAATTTACTTCCCTCTCCTATAAATGTAAATTTATATAAAACTAACATTGCCCACTTCCAGAAACGCTAGAGAGCTGAGCATTGGAATGCTGATAGAAATTATGATAAAACCATGGGAAAAAATTTAAAAAGTCCAATATTTTCATTTACTTTCCCTCTGTAAATGTAAAGTTATGTAAAAGTAACATTACCCACTTCCAGAAACGCTAGAGAGCTGAGCATTGGAAGACTAATAGGAACTTTATTATATGATAAAACTGTAGAACAAAATTTAAAAACACGTCAATTTTAATTTATTTCCCTCCCCTATACATGTAAAGTTATGTAAAAGTAACATTGTGCACTTTCAGAAACGCTAAAGAGCTGAGCTTTGGAAGGCTGATAGGAACTTCGATAAAATCATGGAAAAAAATAAAAAAACCTCAAAAATTTAATTAAGGCATTGCAAAAGTTTTGAACAATGTTCCGCATATTTTACTACTTTAAAAATTAAGTATTATCAAATTCCTTTAAAAAAGAAGTGAAATCATAACAAAAACATTTTATGTAAAAAAAAGCCAAGTACGCGAAAATGGCATCCCGTAAAAAGAGTTGAGATAAAAGTAAAGCCAAGTTCTCCAATACAAATTTCAAAATGAAAGGTTCATACTAGTTTGGAAATATTTTTCTAAACTTGGCTATTACGGCTGTAAATGACTCTTAGGCACAGTGCTAAATTGAACATAAAGAAGTTTGGCTGTAATAGCAAAGTTTAAAAGAACATTTCCAAACTAGTATGAACCTTTCATTTTGAAATTAGTATTGGAGAACTTGGCTTTACTTTTATCTCAATTTTTTTTACGGAATGCCATTTTTGCGTACTTGGCTTTTTTTACATGAAATGTTTTTGTTGTGATATATAATTTTGAGAATGTTATTGTGCTGTACCCTTTATAGGGAAGGGCAGTTAGAAATTTCCAATATCATATATTATTTTGCTTATATCAAATAATTTTACTTATGTCATTTTGACATTTTGGCGAAAAGGGCGCTTCATGTGCCTAGTCGCCAGGCCTAGAGCCTACCCCACACTACTACTACTAGTGTCGCGTAACATGAGGTCAATAAAGGCGCGCATTTCGTTTGGTCGGTTATATCTGGGGGCATGGCAGTTCCCCGCCAAATTCGCGCCTTACTTCCATACAGCTATAAAGTAGTTACGAAAAAAGCAATCGAATTTGCCACACACTTACTCACTCATGTATAGATCATCAAAATTCTACTGTACTTTCAGAAATGCTAGAAGGTTGAAATTTGGCAGAAGTGCAAAAGGCTAAAATTTGGCAGATTAATAGGAATTCTGACAAAACCCTTGGAAATAATAAAAAAAATCCCAAATTCTCTTTTTTCCTTAACATGTAAATTTATGTAAAATTAACATTCCCACTTCCAAAAACGCTAGAGAGCTAAGATTTGGCAGACTGATAAAAATAATATTTTTAAAAAAGCCCATTTTGTTCACTTCACCCTTATACATGTAAAGTGATATATTTATTATTATTCACTTTCAGAAACGCTAGAGAGCTGAGACTTGGCAGACTGATAAAAATTATAACAAAACTATAAAAAAAACATAAAAACCCCAAATTTTGAATTCACTCCCTCCCTATACGTGTAAAGTTATGTATAATTAATATTGCTCACTCAAAAAAATCTACGTTTGTGGATATTGTTGAATTAGAAAGTTTTTGGCGGATGCGCTGGAAAAATTCTGCTGCTGCTTTACCATGGCCGCGGCCCTTATGGATGACGCCTTCTACTACTACTTGTTCACTACAGCGACTTCTAAATGCCGCTTGACATGGTGCAATACACTTGCAGTTGCATGCAAGATTAGTGTCCATGAATGAGACATATTTGTTTGTTTATACAATAGATGTCACATCAGGCACCCTAATCTTGCATGCAACTGCAAGGCTATTGCTCCATGTCAAGCGGCCTTTAGGGTTGCTGCAATACTTCTAAAATTTTCTTGCTGCTTTGTTTGTATGAATTCACAGTACGCCTAACAGGTCTATTTCTATTTATATGATAAATAAAGTAGGACTCACTTTCAAAATTCGGCTTGTTGGCCATCACTTAAAAACAAACCAGTGGATTGGCATGGAACATTTGTTCCTGACTATCAGGACGTGTTCCAGACGGGGATCACTCGTATCCGCGTGATCGACGTTGGAGAAAGTGAAAACCAAACAGTTTTAACAAGTTCCCAACGAAAGCCTCAAACCATCAGTATAATTCAATGCCGGTAGGGGTATTTTCCCTCGGAGTAGTTGTTTCTGGTGGTTTCACGCAAACCAGTGTACTCGAGACCATATTATTTACTTTTTCTGGTGTAAATGCTCCGCAGTACAATATTCTGAAAAATTTTAATAATCTGCATGTTAGCGCATCAGAAATTGATGCCTGTGGTATACGCCTTCTCAAGATACATATTTGTAACTAATAAAAAAAATGTTCAATAAAAAACACGTGACTGCTAAATCTACTTGTATCTACTAGTCGCAGTTGGGTACAAAATTGATAGGTGTACCTTTAATGTACGACATGCTTCAACTAGTTAGTTTTGATGCCCAAAGCCCACTTACAAAATTATACAGTTTTGTATTTTCATGAATCAGGTTGTTAAGTAATTTTGTACCCAACTGCGTCTAATAGGTACACTTAGATTTCGCAGTTGGGTGTTTTATTTATTTTCTTTTTTATTTCCAACGTTTAGGTTTAATTTTTATTGAGCCTTGATGATTCATATGTGAGTGGCCCTTCCACTGCGACCACTAGTGGGTCTATTGTGGCTCACTTTTGAGTGGTTTCTCACTACTGTATGCCTAATCCTCCAAAAAGGTTAGCTATCAGTTTGGGTGAGACACTAATCAGATCTTCTGAATCAATCTGAGGTTTACCGAAAGTGTCTTGACGTAAACGTGCAATAGCCGGACATTCGCACAGTACATGTCTAACTGTTTTATCATCCTCCATACAGTCTACATTCGGTCTCTTCTGTTCTTCCCAGTCACTATACGGATCTCCTGTCTGGTCCAATGATATTTCTGGCTCTCTTCTGACAAGGTCCTTTAATGAACTCTTTAGAGTGAGCCAGTTCTGGTATATTCATCCAGTATTGTTGGAAGCTGTCCTCCATCAATCCCAATTTGGTTAATTTAGCAGCATTGTATGATATGCCCAGGGCTGGTTCGGGGCCGAAAAATTCGGCAGATGCCGCTTCCCTCGTGCCCAGAATGCCCTGGTATCCATACTAATGACGCCTTATTAGCGCTACCAAGCGTATTCAGCGAGCCTCTGCAGTTCCTCAGGGTTCTCAATGAGACCGTGTAGGAATCAAGCGCTTTTAAGGCTACTTGACTGTCGGAGAAGATTTTTATTGTCCTGTTGGTCCATTCGTGGTCAGTAATCCACCGGGCACACAGTTCAATGGCTACGAGTTCGGCCTGAAATATAGTAGCCAATTTGCCGAGACTATGTTGAATCTCGACTTGGATACTAACAAGTCCAGATCCAACGCCTGATGGCATTTTGGATCCGTCGGTATACCAAAAGCTATCGTTGTTTGAAAAGTTCGTCCTGTTTTTTAACCATTCCTCCCTCTCTGGCAGTATAATGTTGTATAGCTTTCTGCTGTACACCGTGTTGGGCATGACGTCGGATATCATTCCTAGAGTTGCATCCAACTCTTGTTCCCTAATTAGGGCTGTTGATATCACTTTGTTTGCCCAGCCATCCTGGTGGTTGGCCCTTATTCTATAAGTTGCTCTTCGTGCCTCCGCCCCTAAGAAAATGTGAAGCGGAGGTAAGTTTACTAAGCATTCAAGCGCAGTCGATGGGCTAGAGCAACATATGACAAGACTGGCCTGTTGTTGTAAGCTGGTTAGTTTGGCTCTCGAGGTTCTTTGATGTCCCTTCTCAAAGCAGACTATTGCACCGTACGCAATCATTGGTGTAATGACGGTTATATACAGCCAGAACATTTGTTTGGGGATAGTGCCCCAGGTTTTTTCGCAAATTCTTTTGCACGTCCATAGGAACAGTGTAGCTTTGCCGACTACCTTTTCCAAATGGGCGTTCCAAGTGAGAGTTTTATCTAGGGTGGCCCCTAGGTATTTATCCTCTGACGCAAATGGAATTATTTCACCGTTAAGCTCCGGAGGAGTCAGGAAGTCTAGCTTTCTTTTACGGGTGAACGGTATAATGATTGTTTTGCAGGGATTAGCAGACATCTGTTCCCTATCACACCAATCTTTTACCGTGTTTAGTACTTCTTGTATCTTTCCAGAGAACTCTTCTTCTGGAATGTCTCTAATGATTGCTCCTACGTCATCCGCGTAGCCCAATACCTCGACATCCAGCGATTCTAAGATGGCAAGAAGATCATCGACCAGCAGAGACCACAGGAGGGGAGACAGAACTCCTCCTTGTGGACAGCCACTAGCAGCTCTAAAACTTACCATCACATCGTTAAGTGTGGTTTCAATCACTCGATTTTCGAGTGTGCACCTGATGAACCCTATGATGGTGGATTCAACTCCTCGGGCGTACGCTGATTCAAAGAGGGAATTGGGTGGTGCATTGTTAAATGCTCCTTCTATATCAAGAAAGATGCCCCCTGCGACGTCTTTTGCATCAAGGGTTTCCATGATTTTTCCAACTTTTGCTAATATTCAGCCTTACAGAAAGCACTATTTTTGTCAAACATTGAACTAGGCCTAAAGGGTAGACAGGTGCAATTCTACAAACATTGACCGAAGGTGAGGGAGAAGAGAGGGAGGGAGAAACTAGTAAAATGTTGTTGAAAAAATCTAAAACGTGTGCAGAAAGGATTTTTGAAATCGTTCTATATTTGTGAAAGTTATAGCTACAACTATTACTAATAAGGAGGGTGGGGAGGAGAGAGGGAGAGGGACAGGAAAAAGAGAACTAGTAAAATGGTACAAATTGTGAAAGGCTTTCGCGGCCATCGTCCAATGGTGGGTGTGCTTTCGGGCTGGTCGGCCGTCGTCGTTGGAAATTCGTTCTCGACGTTTCGCCATCTCGAGTGGATGGCGTCTTCAGGAGATGTTGACTGTTTGAATCAACCGAACCGAACCGAACCTGAAGATGCCATCCACTCGAGATGGCAAAACGTCGAGAACGAATTTCCAACGACGACGGCCGAACAGCCCGAAAGCACACCCACCATTAGTAAAATGGTATTGGAAAAAAAATTTAAAAGCGTGTGTAGAAAGAATACATACATACATACATATTCCAAGCGAAAAACATTACCCTTCCTGTCGTCAGGTTATATTGTAATACAACCAGAGCCTACGTATCTTGAAATGAAAGAAGATTCATGCAAATGTGAAATGTATTACGAGTTTTATTTCTTTTGAACTCCTCTACTTCTTCTAAAAATTATTTAAAGTTAAAATACACCCTATATATTAAGGTTTAACAGCTCGACTAGAAAGCTTCGTGACTAAACAAATTTAGAAAACCCCTCCAAATAAATTATTTGGGATTTTAAAAAGGATGTTGTTAATCCGAATTAAAGTATAAAAGAAGCGAAATGGGAAACAAAAAAAAATAAGAAAAAATGTTTCGGTGTGTCGCAAAAGTAATTGGCAACAATTTATTTCCCCGGAATGTGTACAATCATCCATAAAAAATGTTATCTTTTTAATTTCGCACCTGGCTTGTGATTGTTTGTTGGTGATAGGCCGAACCCCTGGGAAATGTTTTATTAGTAAGTAGTGGGAGCAGTTTAGGTTGGCTTGGTTTAGGTTTGGTTAGATTTGGTAAAATATGAATCAGAGAAACTACTGAGAATCTCACATATATTTATTAATCAATACATAAATAAACATCCAGTACCTCGAGGGGCGGATCTAGGAACTTCATTTAGGGGGGGGGAATGTCATATCAAATATTGTATAAAACTATTTTACTTAGTGACCAGGACGTGTTCTCTGTGTGTTAGTTTGAGATTTGGGGGAGGGCAAATTAAAAAGCGTTGATATCCTCAATACATAAAAAAGGAAACAAGCCAAATTCCAACAATTACAGAGGTAGTAGGAATCTCAAAGATCTAATAGAGAATGATTTTCATGAACAAGAAGAAGAAGAGCAAAGTGGGTTTCGTGCAGGCAAGTCTTGTAGTAATAATGTTTTTGTTTTAAACAAGTAATTAAAAAAAGTAGTGCCAGAAATATAGAGACTCATGTTACCCTTTTGGACCTACAAAAAGCATATGATACCGTTCCAGTAGAAAAATTATGAACGGTGTTAGAACAAACTAGTATCAATCATACATACATAAAAAAGAATAAAAGAACTATACAAAGGGTCAAAATCTAAAGTTAAAATTGGAAATCGATTTTCAAAAAATTCCTGGTAAGAAATGGCTTAGGACAGGGATGTTGTATCTCTCCAACTCTTTTTAAAATATATATCGCTGTAGTTCTACAAAATTGGAAACGTAAAGTACACGGCATGGAAATACAACTTAGCGACCGATTTACCATATACACACTACAGTTAGCTGACGACTAAGTAATTGATGAGAAGTTAACGGAAGAATACCAAAAGTGAGGGTTAACAGTGAACAGACACAATACTTATGTATTGGAAACAAATCAAGTGAGAACTAGACAATGGATCAAGGAGAGCGAAGAGATAAAACAGAATATAAAATTAAACATGTATGAAACTATGGTGAAAAGCACGCTGTTGTATGGAATAGAGGCTATTCGCCTAACAGAAAAATACAAAAAAAGTTGTCGAAATGAATGCAATCAGAATATCAATGAGAATATCTAGAACAGATCATAAAAGAAATAAGATAATAAAAGGACGAATGGGAATCGAGGGAAGCATAACGGATGACATCACTAAAAGACAACTGATATGATACGGCCATGCACAACGGATGAATGACGAAAGATTAACAAA
Organism: Aspidapion aeneum; assembly: GCA_963576565.1. NCBI lineage: Eukaryota > Metazoa > Arthropoda > Insecta > Coleoptera > Brentidae > Aspidapion > Aspidapion aeneum. The sequence continues at coordinate 61,491,245 of OY755047.1, forward strand.
GGAGGTCCTAGAATGGCAACCAATAAAACGCAGAAAAAGGGGGTGTTCTAAACTGGAATGGCAACAGTCAATCCAAAGATCAATAAGTCAAAAAAACCTGACAGAACCGATGATTGTCAAACGATCTAAACCGACATAGTAGTAGTATACAGTGAAACCTCCCATAAGCGGACACTCACGGTTTCGTCGATTTTGTCCGCTTATTGGAGGTGTCCGCTTAATAGAGGGAACTGCGAAATTTTGATATATATTTATTAATAATTTCCGCTGCTTGAGATTTTTCGGTGATCCTCTGTGCTGATAGATGTTCCTTCTCCGAAACTTTATAACAACTTCCATTTTTCCACGTGAACTAAGAAGTTTTTTTCTAGGCGCCATTTCAAAGAGATCTATTATTACCCAACTGAACAATTAACACAGCAGTCCCGCCGCATAAAATAATGTTACGTAAATACGACAGATGTATTTCGTCTCCGCATTAAAACGGAAAGAGGTAATTCGGCTGCAGAATGCATTGTTGCCAACATACTGCATAATATTTATGCCCATGTCGTGCAGCGCTCCGTCCCGTTGTTAGAGGTTAGCGTCCGGTTAAGGGAGGTTTCAGAATTTTTTAACCAAAAAAATTGTCAACGTCCGGTTATTAGAGTGTCCGGTTATAGGAGGGAATTTTACATGTAAAGAAATAGGCAAAAGCTTGTTTCCAACAAATTTGTCCGCCTAAAGGGAGTGCCCGCTTAATAGAAGTGTTCACAAGGAGAGGTTTCACTGTATTTGGTTTGGTGTAGGGTTGGTTCTTCAAATTTGTCTTTCTAACGGAAACTTGTTTAGAAACATTTTTTTCAAAAGGAATATTGTTTAAAAGCATTTTCTTTAAAGGAAAATCTGTTCGAAAACATTTTCTTTAAACAAAAATTTCTTTGAAAACATTTCCTTTTATCCGAAATTTTCTCAAAAACACTATCTCAAAATAATTTTTTTAGAAAAAAAAACTCGTCTGCCCTACTTTTTAATCTGTATATTAGGGATTGATTGCAAACGTATCTCAATCTATCCAGGCACATCTCCTGCCATTTTTTCTAAAAAAAATGTCCTAATTGGTTGCGATCAACCAATCAACAAATCCCAGTACATAATCATACTATATCTAACTACGATATAAAATATTATAGTTTTGTTTATTTTTGGGTAAAATGGTTATCAAGTTTTATATATAAATGAAAGATGGCAAACTTCTGAGTAAAATCTAAATGTTTCTATCTTTTTTTAAAAACAGGGTCTCCGTGGTATAGGATGGAAGTCCCATTATAAACAAACCTAAAATAAAAAGTAAAAAGGAAGAAATATATCTATAAGTAGACTAAATTTAGCAGTAAAGCAAAATCCAAGGCTCAAGTATTAGCTCACACATATACTATACTATAGTAGTGTGAGCTATGGTGATCCTAATTTTTTCGAGAAAACAAAAGTTGCTCCGATTTCAAAATTTTTTATATATCTTTGCGTTTTAGATGATTTTGAAACTTTTTTGTTGCGCCGTCTGTCTGTCTGTCTGTCTGTCTGTCTGTCTGTATGTCTGTCTGTATGTCTGTAACGACCAACGCGCATAACTCAAAAACCGCTTGGCCGATTTTAATGAAATTTGGTACCTAGGCTGGGTCTTGGGTCGAGATGGTCCCGTTTAAAAATGAATAAAATCCACCGAACAGAAACCAAATAAAAGAGTGGGGGTAGATTTCAAAAATTAGAGTTTATGTGAAAATATGGCGTGTGTGATATCAAACGAAAGTCAATTGAATCTGCAGTTAAACAAAATACATTTTAATTTATTTAAAAAAAAGGGTGGGGGTATATTTTAAAAATTAGAGTTTAAGTGAAAATATGGCGTGTGTGATATCAAACGAAAGGTAATTGAGTCCGGAGTTTAACAAAATACATTTTAGTTTTTTGTTTTTTTTTAAGGGTGGGGGTAGATTTCAAAAATTTGAGTTTAAGTCAAAACATGGCTTGTGTGGTATCAAACAAAAGGTCATTTAGTCTGGAGTTAAATAAAATATATTTCAGTTTTTAGTTATATTAGCTCACACGTACACTATAACTTAGTACCTAGTGTGAGCTTAGGGGCCCGTATATTGGCAGAGTATTTTTACTCAACTTCTATTAAACTTCTCTGAAAAAATATTCTTAAAAGCCAATATTATTATTTAGTTAAAAATTTTAAACCAAATTGGTGTATAAGAAACTACGGAAATTTTTGTATGTATTTTTGGGTCGATTGTACAAAGATTTATCTTTTACGCAAAGACATGGAGTTTTTTATGGATCTAAGACCATTTGTAAGATAACGCTGTGTCGCTAACTGCAGTTGAGTTAAAAGAGCTCTTTTAGCAATAAAATAAGTTGAACAGACAAACGTATTCAGGTTTGAAATAGGCCATTTTTAGCTCCAGCTTGCCTATTTGTGATACAATATTGTGTGACATGTCAACATTTTAAGAAAAACCGTAGAATAAGAATTTCTATCGTGCAGAACCACTCTGCAGCACCTCCAAGTGGGTTGGGGTGGCGTTTTTTCAAAAAATGAAAACTCGGTTTAGTTCCACTTTGGTGTTTTCTAGTGTGATATTTTCAACATTTTCGAACATAACTAAAACCCCCAAATTGAGTAAAAAAAGTGAAACATTTTTTTAAAAAATTTCTACAAAAATGCCCATAAGAAATAAATGCTAATAGAATTTGATAGGCGCATTAAAAAGTAAAAGATTGGTGCTTCAATTTGGTGTATCGCTTATTTATACCGTCCTTAGAATTAGACCCTACAGGGAGTCGAATTAAGGGTAGTTTCTTAAAAGTAATGTTTTCTCAAAAACCATAAGTTTTTTCAAAAAACTTGCGGAAGCCTGTCCTGTAAAGATTCAAACTGCCTACAAAAAATTATATAAATTGGCTTTCTAGTTTCAATGTGTAGCTTTCTAGAACAGGTTCAATTTGTGACTTTTGGAAACATCTGCGGTTTTGTTACATAAATTACAGATTTCCGGGTAAGCAGTATGAGATATGTTATAATTGATTATTCCATTTTTTTTAAGCCCGTTACATTTCCAATCAAGTCATGCTTCAGTAATATAGCTATATTAAGACGACTAAAAGCCGCACCTACACTTCAAAAATTTTTTTAAGTCAAAGAAAATTTTTTTCTTTGCCATAAACGAAGTCACCGAGCCCTAAGCAAACACGGGCATCTTATATCCAAATGAATTCCCTTTGGAATGATATGCTTAAGAGCTATGTAGCTTATATAAGTATAGGTGTTTTTAAAATATTCCACCACGCTGCACTGCTGCATAGGTATAATTTTGAAGGCGACGCTCACGGCCGAACGTTTCGGCACGGATCACGGTGATCCGTGGTTTGGGGACATATTGCTTGGACCAGTGTTGGCAGATCAAAAAATTGAAAATCATCAGACGCTTGCTATAAAAGTTGTCAGATATTGCCAAAAACCAGCAGTTTACAAAAAAAAGGGTGCTCATTTTGCGACAAAAAAAAATAAAAATCATGTGTTTATGTTTTAGTTTACTTTCTTCCTTTTTAGACAGTGATCCGTTTGCCGAACATAGCAGCGGCGTACCGTGTCGTAGTTTGTCGAATATAGCAGCGGCGTACCGTGTCGTAAGGGGCGGGAGCAAGGGCGGATCCAGAGGTGCTTCTCGGGGGAGGCACTTTAGGTGACATTCTCTGTTGGTAAAAAACGGTATATATTTTTTTAAGCAGCATTTTATTGAATTAGTCAGTGGTTGTAATTTCGATGATAATAACAGTAGACAATTTCATGCGCCGCAAGCAAAAATTTTGAATTTTGATTAGCAAAAACATTACTGGTTCGTCCCGCCTTCCTTTTTGTAAATATGTTCTTTTTACTATAATTTACCAAATTGGTTCGAATTAGGCTATTTGGTGATTCACTAGAGCATTTTCTATTTTTTGTTTATTTAGTATTAATTAACTAATTAAGTACTTAAAATTACTGGGTTATTTGCATTTGAAACTCCCGCGGTTTTAAAGGCAAATATTACAATTTGCTATAATTAATTTACTTTACATAAAATGCATTTTGAATTACTAAGGTTCCTAGTTCCTTTAATATGGACCTTCGTAATCTCATTCCTTCCTACTTATTCCTTTTCTCCTACGCCTATGGATTAACGACGCCACTGGGCGACATGTGGGAGAACGAACGCAGCAGCGATACCTGCTGCCGCATCAGAGAGAACCGTTTCGTCTTCCAACCAGTATACACGCGTGTTAGCGACTCTCCTACCACAGGAATGTGGGGTGCAAAAACTACGGTTTAACAGCGCGTCCTCCCATGAGTTCCACTTCCTGTATAAAAATGGTAAGTGAAAATGCATTATTTTTACCTTACATACATTTGTTTATTGCTACACTAACCTAGAAGGTAAACTAGACCATTTCAGAATCCCTTGTACCAGCTTAGCCTATGACCTTATTCCCTTAACTTTATACAGTCCACACCTGACACCGTTAAATTCCAAACAATCTCCTTTCTGGACCACCAGGGAACCCCATTTTGATCCTTAGCGACCCGGATTTCTGGAATCGTTTTTTTGCCTTTTTAGGTTAGTTTTTTTTTACTGGTTTCAAATGCAAGAAAAACCCTTGTTTTTCCTAAATGCCTTTTTTACTGGTTTCAAATGCAAGAAAAACCCTTGTTTTTCTTACATGCCTACTTTAGAAAACCCCTAGGTTTCTAAAATACATTTTGCGATTTTTTTTTTGTGTAAAAACAAATGCAAGAAAAACCCTTGTTTTTCTTACATGCCTACTTTAGAAAACCCCTAGGTTTCTAAAATACATTTTGCGATTTTTTTTGTGTAAAAATTAAATATTTTTAACAATAAATTTAGCCTTTTCATGCGAAAAACCAAACACAGATAAAATCTGTAAACTACTATGCTTTTTTTTTTGTTTCGAATAAATCAAGTTTTTTCGTTTCTTTTTTGTAAAAAAAAAAACCGTATGGAATTTGGGTGTTTTTTTGTTTGTCACTGGAAATAGTTTAAAATAGTGTCTGCAAAGTGCTATTATTTTAGCCGTTGTGCCTTCACATTTGTGGATTGCTATAATTATATCCAATTTGCTCGAAAAAAATCTCCAAATTGCCATATTCATTTTTGCTTATTGCAAATTGCTATGACTATATCCGATTGCGGATGCTTTACTATATTCGTTTTTGCGTAAAAATTGCTATGAATATATCTATTTCTAATTTACTATTATAATATCTGTCTGCAAATGGCTATGATTGTATCCATTTTTTGCGTGCATAATAAATTTTGAAGGAAATTTAATTCTTAACTTGAGAATTTGTTTTCGTGTAAAGGCAGATAAATAGTTTTACCAAATTAAATGCTTTTGATTTGTAGGTATTTATTTTTAAATTTAATACATAGTAGGTACCTACTTATTTGAATTCGCGAGGCGAAGATAAAAAAACTTATACACAAGTTTTTTGTTATCATTAGTTTGCATCGGGTATTTTCTTTACTTTTGTGCGCTTATAGTTTGATTATTGTAATTAAACGTAGGACATTAATATTTATACAGGGTGTCCAAATTTTGATTTTTTTTCAGTTTACCTAATTTTTGTCAATTATTTTTTGGATTTTTTTTTTTTTTAAATCATGTCTAGTTCGGATAAAATTTTAAAGGCTAAAGCCTTGCGCTATAGTGCGATTTCACAGCTAAATTTGATCATTGAATCCGCGACCCTCGCAAAAAATGACCCTGCCTATCACAGCGGCTTTAAAGTCAAATTTCGGACATTGTCAAAAATCAAAAAAGATTTTGAAAAGCACCATAATACTTTGTTGACGTTGGTAGCCTCTGATGAGGATCGCTTAGTAGTAGAAAACAAAGTGTTTATGGACTTTTGCAAACGCTGTGACGAGATTTCCACTATATTTTACGAACTTTTCGAACTACCCTTTGAAGATGGAGGGCTTTTGAGCAGTACGATAAATCCCATGGGCAGTCCCTGTGCCTCCACAGACCAGCATGGTTTACTGCCTGGGATAAAAATACCTCTTTTTCAAGGGGAATTTAAGGAGTTTCCAACCTTTTTGCAAGCCTTTAATGCTACCGTGCACAATAATAGGTCGCTGGGAAACTTTGAAAAATTCAATTTGCTTTTTTCTAATTTAAAGGGCCCTGCCCTGGATGTCATTTCTGACATTCCTATCCTTGCTGAAAATTATTTAAATGCCTACCACACCTTGGTGGATAGGTATACAAATAAACGATTACAAGCTTACCTTCACTGGAAGGCAATTGAAGGCTTCTCTCCTCTTACTAAAGAGAATGCTACGAATTTGAGGAATTTGCTTGATTGTTTTTCGAAAAACTTAAGTGCTTTAAAAGTCATGGGTTTTAAAACGGAGTTTTGGGATTATATTATGGCACAAATGCTCTTGGATAGGTTGGACCCAACCACGCGCAAGGCATTTGAGCAAAATTATTGCTCCAGTGAGATCCCCTCTTATGATAAAATTCGTGCTTTTGTTTCTAGCCATTGCATTGCGTTGGAACAAATACAACAAACTCAAGATTACTTAAAAAATAAAGATTTGTCCATTTCAAGTCAGAAAAATCAAGCAAAGTTTCAAAATCGATCTGCTTTGTTTGCTAATACTCCGAGAGCCTCCAAAAATGCCTCCCAGTCTCCAAATGGCCAAAGTGGCTTAAATAATACTCCAAACCCTCAAAATTTTTGTTTTCTCTGTAAAAGTGGCGATCATATAATATACAGATGTCCTAATTTTTTGGCGAAAACTCCCCAGCAACGTTTTGAGATTGTTAAACAACATAAAGCGTGTGTCAACTGTTTGGCCTCAAAGCATAATTTACCCCAGCAATGCAAATCAGAAAAAAGATGTTTACATTGTGGCCAATTTCATCACAGTCTCTTACATTTTTTTCCTATTAATTCTACACCTAGTTCTGCGAGTAGCCCCTCTACTTCTGCAGTGCAACCCCCGAGGAGCCCCGTGGCTACCGAATTTAATAGAACCACTAACACCATTGTTACTGGTATGTCTTTAAATGATCGCGAAGTACTTCTCTGTACCGCTTTAATACAAATACAGGATGTTTTTCAAAATTGGCACACAGTGCGCGCCATCTGTGACTCTGGTGCTCAATCTTCATTTATATCTAAGTCATGTGCTGATAGTTTGGGCCTTCCTAAATTTAATATCGCCATGACTCTACAAAGCTTAGATCGAATGACAACTTCGGCAAAATCTGGAATTAATTGCAATATATCCTCTTTGCGTGATAATAATTTTGTTTTTAATTTTGATGCGATAATACTCGATAAAATTTGTAGTGATTTACCTCATTCCTCATTTTCGATTAAAAGTTTTCCTTTTCTCGCCAACTTAGAACTAGCTGACCCAGGCTTTAATAAAAGCGATAAAATTGATTTATTGTTGGGCGGCGATGTGTACCCTTACATTTTGCTAGATGGTCGTTTGTCTACGGGACCCAACAACCCCGTCTGCATTAATACTATTTTTGGTTGGGGAATAATGGGCAATCTTTCACTTTCACCTTCAACTACAAATCAAATTAAAACATTTTTTACTACGTCAATGAACGATTCTTTTGTCAATTTAGATAAAAATCTACAACGATTTTGGCAAATAGATGACATACCTAATGTCAAGGCCATTGACCCCGAAGATGAGTTTTGCGAAAATTATTTTTTGAAAACTACCTCAAAAAATGAGGAGGGGAGATATATTGTATCTTTACCATTTAAAGTTACTGCTCCAGATTTTGGCGACACTCGATCCATTGCCGTACGTCGTTTTTTCTCCCTTGAGAAGAAATTGCTACAAAACCCTGATTTTTATGCTGCCTACAGCTCTGTTTTACAAGATTATTTAGATAATAATCATATGCAACCGGTTTCTGCACCTTTGCCGACCGAAATTTCAAATCATTTTTATATTGCACACCATGCGGTGTTTAAAAAAGATTCTACTAGCACCCCCCTGAGGGTGGTTTTTGATGCGAGCATGCACGCCCCTGGCAAAATCTCGCTCAACAACGCTGTTTATACTGGGCCCCCTTTACAAAGGGACTTACAAAAAATTTTATTACTTTATCGTTTGCATAAATTTTGCTTTTGTTGCGACATCCGTCAAATGTACAGGATGATTTTAGTTGACCCTAGTCAAACTAATTTTCAAAGAATAGTTTGGAGGTTTGATCCTAACCAGCCTATTCAAGACTTCGAAATAAATAGAGTTTTATTCGGGGTCTCTTGTAGCCCCTTTTTGGCTATCAGAACTTTGCTGCAACTTGCTAGAGAGCATGAGGACCTTCCTCTTGCCTCAAAAATCATTGAGGAGGCAGTTTTTGTCGATGATGTGATTTCGGGAAGTGATGACTTTTTTAAGGCCACTGAGATGAAAAATCAATTAATCGAGCTACTTAGCCGAGGTGGATTCGAATTGCGTAAATGGGCGAGCAATTGTCCCGAGTTACTATCCGATCTTCCTGAGTCACACATTTCGATGAAGGCTCTTTCTCTCGATTTAGATGCTGAAAATTCAACTTTGAAAATTCTCGGTTTAAATTGGAACCCTCATACTGATGAATTTTTTTATACTTTCGACTGTTCTCTCCAAACATGCACTAAAAGAACAATTTTAAGTAATTTGGCCCGCATTTACGACCCTCTGTCTTTTTTGGCGCCAATAGTTTTAATTTTAAAATTAATTGTTCAATACTGCTGGGCAGAAGACTTAAACTGGGACGACCCTGTCAGTCCGGAAATTGTTTTTAAATGGGAAAAATTTAAAAATGAATTAAAGTTTTTGCATTCTGTTAAAATTCCTCGTCAAATAATTTTGCCTAATGCTAGTCAAATCCAGCTAGTAGGATTTTGCGATAGTTCAGAACGGGCCTATTGTGCTGTCGCTTATATTCGAATTTTTTATTCTGATGGAAACATTAAAGTTTTTTTTGTTTGTAGTAAATCTAGAGTCGCACCGTTGCGTCGTAAACTAACTTTACCAAGACTAGAGCTTTTAGGAGCTGTTTTGTTGGCTAAATTAATGGATTTTTTACTAGAAACGTTCTCGGAAAAAATTAAATTTGATAAAATTCTTGCTTTTACTGATAGCACAGTGACCTTATCTTGGATTCAGGGATCTCCTCACAAATTTAAAACATTTGTTTCGAATAGAACTGCCTATATACAAGGAAGAATTAGCCCTGAGTTTTGGCATTATGTTCCTACTGAACAAAATCCTGCTGACTGCGGTACTAGGGAAATGTATCCCTCTGATTTACAAAGATTTTATTTTTGGTTAGAAGGGCCTTCTTTTCTAAACCAACCTACAAATACTTGGGATTTTATGACAGTTACTTACGATGGGAATGCAGTTTTGGAAGAACAGCGAAAAAATATTTTTAACGTTTTTACTTGCGAACAAACAGTTGAATATTATGTAAACAACTTGTTTGAAAAATACAGTTCTCTTTTTAAAATTAAGAGAATAGTTGCTTACTTTTTGCGAGGGTTACAAAAGTTTAAAAATCCCTCATACAATTTTGCTACCGATTACCTTACAAATCAGGATTACTACAAAAGCTTACTTTTTATTTCGAAATGCGTACAATCTTTTTCTTTCCAAAAAGAAATTGAATTACTAAAAGATAAGAAACAGCTTCCAAAAGCTTTTCAAAAATTATGTCCATTTTTGCATAATGAAAGCTACGATTTGCTTCGTGTTGGAGGCCGTTTATGCCATTCAAATTTATCATACGATAAAAAATTTCCAATTCTTTTGCCTTCTAGTGCAAAATTCACTGAATTACTGATTTTAGATTTGCATCGCAGCAATCTTCATTGTGGTATACAGACCACAACTTTTTTACTAATGCAAAACTTCTGGGTATTGTCTGCTAAAAAGGTAGTGAGAAAAGTTTTAAGTTCTTGCCATACTTGCTGGAAAACTAAACCTAACTCCCTTCAACCCCCTATGGGTAACCTACCGAAATTTAGAGTTTCCGAAGCAAAGGTGTTCGAAAATGTAGGTATAGATTTTTGTGGTCCGTTCACGATTACTCTTGGTCGGACCAGAGGTGCAAAAACCATGAAAGCATATGTCTGTTTATTTATCTGTTGCGCTGTTAAAGCCGTGCATTTAGAGTTAGTCTCTGATATGACATCAGAAGCCTTTCTGGCTGCTCTGCGCCGCTTCATAGCTAGAAGAGGACTATGCTCAAAGATCTCTTCAGACTGCGGGACCAACTTCGTGGCCTCTGAAAAATACTTGCGACAAATTTTTTCTGATTGCGTGAAGGGGGAAGGTATAGTTTGGTCTTTTAACCCACCTGCTGCTCCCCACATGGGAGGCATTTGGGAATCAAACATTAAATCTTTAAAGACTCATCTTCACAGGGTAGTTGGAAATCAAATACTCACCTATGAGGAATTAAATACGGTTTTAACCCAAGTTGAAGCCATAATGAACTCACGTCCTTTATGTGCCTTAAGCACCGATCCTACTGATCTGGCGGTCTTGACTCCTAATAATTTTTTAAATTTGAGGCCTCCAGGTACAATACTCGATCCAAACTACTGCGATATTGCGTTAAACAGGCTGTCCAGGTGGCAACTGTTGCAAAGAATGCACCGCGATTTTTGGATTCGCTGGCATCGCGAATATTTGCACACTTTGCAACAGCGAGCCAAATGGCACCAACCTCTTGCTTCCATTGATATTGGTACTATGGTACTGATCAAAGATGAAAATTCCACTCCATTGGATTGGCCCCTAGGCCGCATTGAAGACCTTATTAAAGGTTCTGATAATGTTCCACGGGTTGCTATGGTAAAGACTACTAAAGGTACCTACAAACGGCCTTTGGTAAAACTATGCGCCCTGCCTACAAATTAAACTCTCTGAAATGCCCCTGGGCATTCTCAGGGGGGTGGGAAATGGTTCGTCCCGCCTTCCTTTTTGTAAATATGTTCTTTTTACTATAATTTACCAAATTGGTTCGAATTAGGCTATTTGGTGATTCACTAGAGCATTTTCTATTTTTTGTTTATTTAGTATTAATTAACTAATTAAGTACTTAAAATTACTGGGTTATTTGCATTTGAAACTCCCGCGGTTTTAAAGGCAAATATTACAATTTGCTATAATTAATTTACTTTACATAAAATGCATTTTGAATTACTAAGGTTCCTAGTTCCTTTAATATGGACCTTCGTAATCTCATTCCTTCCTACTTATTCCTTTTCTCCTACGCCTATGGATTAACGACGCCACTGGGCGACATGTGGGAGAACGAACGCAGCAGCGATACCTGCTGCCGCATCAGAGAGAACCGTTTCGTCTTCCAACCAGTATACACGCGTGTTAGCGACTCTCCTACCACAGGAATGTGGGGTGCAAAAACTACGGTTTAACAGCGCGTCCTCCCATGAGTTCCACTTCCTGTATAAAAATGGTAAGTGAAAATGCATTATTTTTACCTTACATACATTTGTTTATTGCTACACTAACCTAGAAGGTAAACTAGACCATTTCAGAATCCCTTGTACCAGCTTAGCCTATGACCTTATTCCCTTAACTTTATACAGTCCACACCTGACACCGTTAAATTCCAGACAATCTCCTTTCTGGACCACCAGGGAACCTTTTCCTAATTTTTTGTATATTTAAAAAATTCTCGGGGGGGGGCAAGTGCCCCTAGTGCCCCTCCCCCTGAATCCGCCACTGGGCGGGAGGTCAAAGGCTGAAAAAGGCAAAAAAAAATTTGCGCCCAAAAAAAAAGGTTATCAGGTGTTTAGTTATGTACGTTATAGTCACATAATAAATTACATACTTTTTGTTTGCTATTCCTAGGTTACAGAGTTTTTCCTAGTCAAGAAGAAGCAATATATATTAATTTTTTTCAAATTGTAATTTAATTACACTGTCAAAAAATCACTAGATTCCAGTCTTTTTGAAAAAATTTCACCAGATCTGGTAACACTGGCTTGAACACTAACCGTGTAGGCGTACACCTTTTAGGCGCTATCAATTTAAGCGACAATTATAGGGCTGTCTAACAAAACATATGATCAAATCCAAGATGTCTTCCATAGGACAGACAAACCGATTTCCCATATGCCGTAATGTTAACAAAAACGTAAATTTTACAAAAACGACAAGAGCTTTAGTCTCAAAAATTAATCAGTTTTAAGAACAGATCCTTTCTGCATATGGGAAAAATGCGTTTTTCTTAAAAATATTAAACTAAAGCGAGAAAATCTGAAATAAAAGGGACCATGTTTTCATCAAAAAAGTAGGTTATGTTTTTGTTTACTTTGTTTTTTTTTTAACTTTTTTTCTAGGTTTTTCACTTATTTTGAATTATTACATGGGCGCACCAAGGGGGCGGGGTGGCTAGGGGCCCGGACCCCCCCAAACCACATATTTTTTTAGATATTTTCCATATATTTAATGAATAAACAGAAAAAATAGCATAAAGTACATCATAAGACCTCTGGGGGCCCCCCTAAGGTATCGGGCCCCCAAAGGGTTTTGAAGTTTTTTTGACCAATGAATCAATGAACTATCAGCCCAAGGTAGGGGAAAGTAGTTCTATTCAAAGACCTCACTTCAAGGCTCACTTAACAGAGACGGAATTGAAACAGACTAAACTTTTCTCATCAGATTCAGGTTTTCTATTAGGATCTTTTGTTGTACTTGACTAAACCTTTTGCTAAGTAATAGGCCTTCTATAGCGTTAAACTGTTAAAAATATTTCACTATGATTTTTAGGTTTAGACAAAGTTTAATTGTTTTAACCCTCCAGTAGTGACATTGAAAAGAGGCACAACTTATAGGTAGGTCAGTCCAACAGATCAATATGCACATATGAGTTCCAACCGAGGTTGGTCAAGCAAACTTCTAATAAGTACTTTACAAAATATGTTTATTTAAAAAAATATAAGTAAACATTATATAAAAAAAAAACTTGCAAAATTAAAATACAGTTTTTCCTTGTCATTGGCCTCACACACCGTACATCACCATATGATTTTCCATGAACTATAATACATAGGGCTTAAGTACGGTCAAACCTAAGGTTCATCAGCTCACAACAGTAAGTACTGTTCAAATTTTACAACAGTACAATATTCGCTGTTGTATTACTACTGTTACTATTACTTTTATTACTGTAACAATATTTGCTCAAATATGTATCTAAAAGTTTATGCAAATAAATATATACTCTACTCTACAATTGGGCGTAACAGCATATGACCCATTAGGAGTATAAGAACCCAAGTTTTTTTGAGAGAAATTGAAAAAAATATCTGAGAGAACTTATTTGTTTTTCTTGTGGTCATCAAAGTCAACAAAGATGACTTTTTTTTCCATCTATTATTAATGATGCCATAAAAAAATTTTTTTGGTAATAAGCTCAGAACAGTACCGTAGAAATTTTAGAACAGGACTTGTAGTAGGTCCAGTCAGATACTATACAAATTTTATGGTCTACAAGTTTTAGGTGTCAAAAAGCATGGAAATAAAGGAAAATTTGCACCAAAATAGTTTAAGATAAAAAGAGGTTTGAGTTAGGGAGATTGTCAAATTCACCAGTTTATTCTAAACTGTTTTGAGGTCTATAAAATAAATATTTATTAAAGAAAAAGAAACTTTGATGATACAGGACTTCACTCGACACTATACAGGATGCTACACTACCAAAAGTTTATTTAAGAGTTCTGTAGGATGGTGCACAAATTTGGTTCAGCTCATTATTCACACTTTAACCTCATATTGTTTTCCTTTTCTTTCTTCTCTGGACCCTTTTTTCAACCATCATTTTTAAAATTTTTCAACCGTTTTGAAACAATAATCCATTCAGGAGAGACACAGTCATGATCATTGCTGTATTCTAGTTTTGAAAGTTGCTTGCCTAGAATAGTAAAAAAATCATAGTGAAATATTTCTTATAGTTTAACACAATTCTATGTTACACTTCTGCAAAAGGTCCACTCAAGCACAAAAAAGATCCCAATTGAAAATGTTGCCAAAATGGCAGTTACACATTTATCCAAAACAAACCTGACAAAAAAACTCTCGAATATTTCAATTTATCCTCTGTTAAGTCAGGTAATAGAGCACTTATCCACTTTCTTTTCCCTTCTTTGAGCTGATACCTAGTTCATTTAAATTAAGATGATTTTTTAAGGTCAAAATACTTGGCATTCCATCAAAACTAACATTATCAAGCTCTCCCCAGCTGCCACAATTCATAACAGCACAGAAACTAATAATAATGATTCAAACTGAGTAAAAAACTGGAAAAAAAGTAAAAAAAAACAAAAGTAAATAAAAACATAACCTGACTTTTGAACAAAACATGGTCCCTTTTATTTGAGATTTACTGGCTTCAATTGATTTTTTTTAAGAAAAACGCATTTTTCCCATGTGTACAAAGGTTTAATACTTAAAACAGCATCTTTGTTGTAAGTTAAATCGTTTCACTTTTTTTAAAAATTACGTTTTTGTTAACATTGCGGCTTATGGGAAAACGCTTTGTTTGTCCCATGGCGACCATCTTGGATCGAAAAACAGCTGATCGTGACAGTTCGTTAGACAAGCTAATTTGAACGCGCTGAATGTTTGGACAATAGCCGTATATCAACAAAAATACTATTTTCCTAGAATAGTTTGTGTTTTCACTTTAAAAAATAAATGGATCCACGACGGATCCGATACCTTCCTAGCTAGCCTATTAGCACACTTCAAGTGAAGCCATGATGCGAGCCTTGAAAACAGTTTTGTGTAAATATCTCAGAGTCTAAAGCTCTTAGGAAGTTTTTGTTTATAACAGAAATTATTGAGCAAAATGCAATCTAATATTTTCCGAAAATCGCATATTGAGGCGATGCTCCATTAAAAAGTTAGCATTTTTTAAATTTTTTAATTATCAAAAAACTGTAATTAGCATTAATGGATTTTGACCAACATATAATCAGCTCGTAAGTGTCGATCATTATTTTAACTCCGAATTTGACGTAAATCGGTTTAGCGGTTTAGCAGCTATCGTGCTACGGACAGAAATAATATACACACATACACACAGACAGACATCACGACGATATTGCTAAAATAGGTCAAAATACACCCAAATAACACATTTTCAGCGTTATCTAGCCATTGCTATGCGGGCTAGGAAGGTAAAAATTGTGGCTTTGGAGGGGGCGTTGTGGTAATTACTCCTTCTAGTCCCCATCAATAGAACCGCCGGTGGTTTTGTTCTATTTTTTAATTATTTCAAAAATTATAAAACAGAACTGTGCTGCTCTCTTCAACTTTTCATACTTGAGGGAAAACACAAAAGACATAGGAATATAAATTTTGAAATCGCAGCAACTTTTTAGCTTGCACGTATTTCCTACAATCAACGGCGTAGTTAAGGGAGGGGAAAAAAGAGGTAACGTCTCTCGCCAGACCCCATTAGATTAGGTTATTAATTTTTGAAAAAACTTGTCATGATAACCAGATGATTACTGTAAAAAAGTAATCTCAAGAGTTTTGAAATAGACTGTACGGTATGGATTCGCGGCCAAAACTGCGAAAATTTTACCGCGACGGACTCTACCGTGCAAATGCTTACAGCTCTAGGACTTTACCGCGCTGGCCTGTACCGCGCTAGTCACGAACTTGGGCACCTTAGCGCAAATCCTGGACCACGCAAGCTTTAACAGCGCAAATGCAAAACCGCGCAAGCCGTAACAGGGTCTAATCCTAACATATTTTATTTAAAACATACTCTCCCGATCTCTTTTCCGGAATCTTAGATAGTGTGTGCGACAACATAACCTAACCGTGTCAATTATGAATACGGGTCTTCACTGACACGGTTAGGATACGTTGGCGCTCAATTGACAACGGTTAGGTTTTACACTTTTTAGGATCCCAGCAAAAAGGTCTTCAGATAATTTTTTTAGTATTGCGAAAATAATGAATATTGCGCGGTTTTGAGCTTGCGTGGTTGTTTCTACGGAGTTGTGACTCAGTGCGTGGTAAACTCATAGCACTGTAAACATTTTCGCAGTAGTGTCCGGTGCGGTAAATGCCTGCGTGGTAAAATATTCGCGGATTTGGCCGCGAATCACGGTCGCCCACTTTTTTAGTGTCATCTTAAAATTGACTAAACTCGCCTGGTAAGCCCGGAATTACAGCGGGCTTTGAAATTTTCTAAAGAACATCGTTTAATAAATCATGATACTTATTTTAAACTATGCGACGTTACCCAACAACGCAGTGTTTCTTTGTATTCTACAAATGTACGAAAAATAAGGTGACATTAAAAAAGTGGGGAGTGTACCATCGCAAATGCATATTGTCAGAAACGTAAATTACCCTTGACTGTGTCACTGTAAACATAGTTTGGCAGAGATAAGAAAAGTGGTTTTGCCTCCTTCCACCATAATAACTGTCTAGTTGCCACCTACCACACAGCAGGTGGTTGATGCGTGAAAAACTACTAAGAAATTAAGTGTTGGAGTTGTAATGGTTAAGCGTGATGATACATCAAAAAGAGAGAGGGTTTTTCCTTCAAAGTTATTGGCTATGGAAAAACTGTGAGATAAGAAAAGGTTGTCTACAAAATTTCACTTTTATCTCTGTTTTCATTTAGGTTTACTTGTTTTGCTCATTAGCTAGAATGTAAAGTAAATTTTAAGATTATCAACAACGCCACTGACCTGGTTCCTCCTAGCTTTTCAAAGAGGGGATAATGAATTATTTAGGTCTAACCTACCGTTAACAAAAACCCAAACTTTGAGGGGACAAGTCGGTAGTCACATTCTAAGTATTTAGACCTAAACCTCTAAACTAATTATCCGTAAAGAAACATAAGATTTTTCTAGTTGAAGAATATTTTGCAGTTTGTTATTTGGGTAAGTTCAAGTATTTATTTTAATATTTTGTGTCTTGTTTGTCTTATAGGTCATATGAAAAGTCTTGTAACAAAATTGCAACAAAGTTTAATTTTGTATTCATTTTTCAAGTTTGTAACGTTTTTAAAACTGTTTTATATTTATTTTATACACACAAGAGATCTACTACGGTACCCACATTTAAAGGTTCGATTTCAAAATAAAATGTACCCGACACTTGTTTTTTGGAACAAAATCAAAATTTTTGATAAAAAAAACTTTTTGTACCAGTAAAAATTGTGTCAGACTTTAAACTATTATGTGTTGTTTTTACCCATTAACGTATTTTCTTTTTACCATGGGATTCTGAGAAATTAAAATGATATATCTTAAAAAATCTTAAAAAATATTTATCGTATTAAAAAAATAATATATATATATATATATATAGGGTGTTCCATTTAATACAAGAAACTTGATGCTAAATGTTGACATTTAGAATGAAACTTGGCAACATCTGCCAAATGGCTCAGAAGGCTTTTTTATACCATCAATAATAAATTCAGTAACTAGGGGTTCAAATTATGGTAAATCACCCTGTACGTAATTATTATGATACTGTTGACATACACAAGTCACTAGTTTGGTTAGTTTAGGTCGTCAACTTAACCATGCCCACAGTAATAGTAATACAACAATAATAAAAAACCCTCTTGAAAAGTTTGGACCATTTTATACTAATTATTTCTTTTTTCAAGTCCGTTTATTTTCAAGTCAACATGTTACAATATTTTACATAAATAATCATATGATCTGTGACAGCAATTCAATTCACACACTTAATTAAAATTAATAAGCAACGATTTATTGTCTAGAAACCAAATATTTTATTTGATATATTGCTAATTGCACCTTTTTTAACAATTCTATGTCTTTCATATCTCATATTTTGTAGAAAATTTTCCTCTTTACCTTCTTCTATGTCACAGTTGAAATAAATTAAGCGACAAATAAAAAAAGTGCCATACCTATCTGTCTTTTTTTTTTCTTTGGAATTTTTAGCTCTAGCTAATTTATTTGAACAAACCAGAAGTTCTCGAACAATCCAAATTCTCCCTTCCGCCTCTTAGGTAAAAACCCTATCTACGCTGCTGCCTATAACTGGAAAAGCTTTGTGATCGTGTGAGTGAACATTTTTGATTAATTAAATCATTTTCTTTTCCAATTTTTTATATTTTGTTTATTCTTAATACTATATTTTTATTTCTTTACATGATATTTTTCAAACTGCGCACCTGGTTAGCTGTGGAAAGTTTTCTCTGTAAAAGTTTCAATCTGACCAATTTTTCAAAACAAAAGTTTGGTCATAATTAAAATTTTACACAGCCTCACCTAAGTCTCGCATTTAAGCTTTCCTTTACAAAAATTAATCATAACTTTTATCCAAAGAATAAATTATACTTTAGGAATTAGTTTTTTTTTAGCGAAAAACAGAAGAAGAAAATGAAATAATAAAAACCTGATTTATGTAAGCAAATTTGTGTGATTGTTGGTTGTATTTTTTAATGAAAAGTATATAGTTTGGTAAATTTGCTAAGCCACTAGATGCACATGAAGAATACATGCACATTGCATCCCAAAAAGTTATCGTTACCTGAAGCAAAAAAGGTCACAGGTAAATTGCATTCCAAGTAGATTTTAAATGGCCCTGCTATTTTCGATAATCTGTTATGAGAATTTCAGAAAAAATGCCAAATTTCTTGGTTTTCGTTTTAAGTTAACTTCTTGTCGAAGTATCTTATCTTCAAAATTACTTTAACTGAAAATAAACAAGTAAGTTTAGCTTAGCCGGTCACAAAATTTATAACTATATTGTCGGTTACTATTTTGTTTTAAACCAAACCTTTAAACAAGGGTACCATAGTTGATCTCTTGTGTGTATAAGGTAAATATAAAAGTTTTAAAAACCAACCGAACAAACTTCAATGAATAGAAAATAAAAGTCTGTTGCAATTTACAAATTGTTACAAGACTTTCCTTATAACCTATAAAACAAACAAGACCCCAATATTACAACAAATATTAAAATAAAAACTTTAACTTACCAAAATAACAAACTGCAGAATGTTCTTCAAATATAAAAATCTTATGTTTTTTTACTGATAATTAATTTACAGGTTTTAGTTTAATTTCAACAAAACTTAAAATATTACTACCGACTTATCTCCTTAAAGTTTGGCTTTTTATTAACGATAGGTTAGACCTGAATAATTCATTATCCTAATAATGAAGAGCTTGGAGGAACCAAGTCAGTGGCGTTGCTGCTAATCCTAAAGTTTATTTTAGATTTTAGCTAAATAAGAAAACCTAAACAAAAACAAATATAAAATGACATTTTATAGACAACAATTTCTTATCTCACAGTTTTTCTATAGCCAACCAAGTTAAAAGGAAAACCCTCTCTCTACTTGAGATTACCTCTCGCTTAAAAAATATAACTTCCACTTTTAACTTTACAGTAGTTTTTCTCGACTCAACCACTTGCTGTGTGGTAGACGGCACCTAGACGGTTACCGTAGTGGACGGAGGCTGAACCACTTTATTATCTCTGCAAAACCACGTTTTGCGCTTTTCGTTTTTCTAAGCTGGTTTCGTACAGTGGCAAGGGTAATTTGCTTTCCCAAAAATATCACCTATAACCTAAATTGAAACAGCTGATAAATACCCGACCAAATACATCTGGAACATCAAAAATACTGCAGGCATATCCACATTAATAAAAAAATGGGGGAAACTTCAGGCAAAACTAAAGGTGGGAAAAAATAGGGAGCGCTAGGAAAATCTGTTTTATGGAAGCCTCAAGACAAATTTTTGTCCAAAATGCGCAACCAAGGTTATAAAGGCGCAATATAGAATAGAATGTGCTCAATGCAAGCAGTACTATCATAAAAATTGCTCAGAACTTACTCATCAAGACTTCTTCGCATACAAAAATAAATGGATCCATGAGGGATCTGATACCTCCTAGCTAGCCTATTAGCACACTTCAGGTGAAGCCATGATATATCAGCCTTGAAAACAGCTGTTTGTAAATATCTCAAAAAGTAAAGCTCCTACGAAGTTTTAGGTTATAACAAATTATTGAGCCAAATGTAATCTTCTACTATTCCGAAAACCTCATATTGATGCGATGGTCCGTTAAAAAGTAAGCATTTTTTAACTGTCAAAAAACTATCATTAGCATCAATGGATTCTGACCAAAATCTCATCAGCTCGTTAGTATCGGATACTATTTTACCTGAAAATTTTATGAAAATCGGTTCAGCAGTTTAGGAGATATCGTGTTACGGACAGAAATACACACACACAGACATCACGAAAATATTGATAACATAGGTTAAAATAGCTCCCAATAACACACTTTGGGCGTTATCTCAAAAAAAAATGTCCTCAAAAATAATGCCTTTTCTATACATTGACGTACGGGCTAGGAAGGTAAGAATTAGATGGACGACCCATGAGTTAGCACACAGTAATGTTTATTTTTATATATATGTTTTATTACAGAAAATTTGCCAGTAATAATATTAGACAAAAAGACGATCAATGGAACAAATTTATTGTAAATCCAAATAAGATGGGCGGGTAATTTAAACAAGCATTTGGGAACTAGATGGATGAACACGGCAACAGACAGAGAAGAAGAAGGCTAAATAGAGAGATAGAGAGATATTTTATCTCTTACCATTTCTAACATTCTCATGTAGTTCATATTTATCTGGGACACCCTGTTTCGCTTAAGCAATTTCTGCAGATCCCACATTAGACCCCTGTATTTGATTTTGGCACGTTCTATTTGTAGTAAATTTAGTTGAAAGCACTTTTCTTTGGTTGCGGTTAATAAGAAGAGTGTGTTGAGTAAAATTTGGTGTGCTTATGCCAAGGTTTTAAGAGACTTTTGGGTTTTGGCACAATTTGTACAAAATTGTAACAAATTTTCGTTTTCACCTCAATTAACTATCTAAGTCTAAGAGACAAGTCCACTTTGGCTTCTATCTCCAATTTAATTTAAAGCTTTTATAAAAAACATTTATAATAAATTTAAACCTAACGTTCTTGACTTAAAAAAACTAACTGAAACAAATGTATTAAATGTGGGATACTCATGGAACAGAAAATTCTGCGATACTTGTGTCTTTGAAATCAGTAGATCTATTTGTTTAGAATAAGCGAAATGATATTTATTTTAGCATATCTTGAAAGAGCTACTTATGTAATTACCATAACAAAAACATTTCATGTTTAAAGGCCAAGTACGCGAAAATGATATTCCGTAAAAAGAATTGAGATAAAAGTAAAGCCAAGTTCTCCAACACAAATTTTAAAATAAAAGGTTCTTTTCAATTTAGCACTGAGCCTAAGAGTCATTTGCAGCCGTAATAGCCAAGTTTAAAAAAAGATTTCCAGACTAGTAAGAACCTTTCATTTTGAAATTTGTATTGGAAAACTTGGCTTTACTTTTATTTCAATTCTTTTTACAACATATCATTTTCGCATACTTCGGATTTTTTTTACTTGAAATGTTATGGTTTCAGGCCTTTTTTAAAGGATTTGGATAATATTTAAATTTTGAAGTAGTAAAATATGTGGAATATTGTTCAAAACTTTTCCAATGCCTTATTTTTAAATTTGAGGTTTTTAAATTTTTCCCTATGGTTGTATCATAGTTCCTATCAGCCTTCTAACGCTCAGCTCTTTAGTGTTCCTGGAAGTAGGCAATGTTAATTTTACCTAACTTTACCTTTATAGGGGAAGGAAATAAATTAAAATTTTGATGTTTAAAATTTTTTCCTATAGTTTTCTCATAGTTCCTATCGGCCTTCCAAAGCTCAGTTTTCTAGCGTTTCTGGAAGTGGGCAATGTTACTTTTACATAACTTTACATTTATAGGAGAGCGAAGTAAATTAATATTTTGGGGTTTTTTAATTTTTCCCTATAGTTTTATCATAGTTCCTATCAGTGTGCCAAATCTCAGCTCTCTAGCGTTTCTGGAAGTGGACACATAATTTTACATGTATAGGGGAGGGAAATAAATTAGCATTTCGAGGTTTTTTGATTTTTTCCAAGGGTTTGGTCATAACTTCTATCAGTCTGCCAAATTTCATATTTATAGCATGTCTGGAAGTACAGTAGAATTTTGATGATCTATACATGAGTAAGTGAGCTAGTGGCAATTTCGACGTTTTTTTAAATTTCGAAACTACTTTAGTACTTTATTAAAGTCCATGAAACCTGGCAGGGTTGTTAACTCTATGAAGATCTACGACTGTGCAAAGTAGCTCATTCCGAAGTAGATTTTTAGATAGGTCAAATATAGGCTGAAATGTTTTAAGAAGAGATGGTACAGCAGTTGCGCGAGCTTGGCCGGGCACTGCCGTGCCCTCAGATTTAAAATAAGTTTACTTAAAAAAGACTTCGAGATAATCTGTTTTGTATTATATAGAGTTGTGTAATATGCAAAATTATGTATGTGCATATTGACTCGTAAGTAGGCCGCTTAACTGTGTAAGCGCTAAGAACGTGCATAGCAAAAAATATATTTGCAATATTTTTGAAGTCAAAGGAAAGGAAAAAACAATAAAAAATACACGATGTTTGATATAAAATAAACAAACTCCTGTGTGAAAATTATAATTTTGAAATAACAGCTGACAACTCTAATGTATATTAGATATTTTTTTGATATGCAATGACTTAAAAATTTCAGCAATGTAATAAACAATGACACATAAATATGTAAAGATTATCAGTAAATATAATAAACAAAGATGCCAAAAAATGACGTTACTGCATATCCATAAATTCTACTATACCTACGCACATTAAATACTCTGCCAATATATGGGCCCCTAAGCTCACACTAGGTACTATAGTTATAGTGTACGTGTGAGCTAATATAACTAAAAACTGAAATATATTTTATTCAACTCCAAACTAAATTACCTTTTGTTTGATATCACACAAGCCATGTTTTGACTTCAACTCAAATTTTTGAAATATTCCCCCACCCTTAAAAAAAACAAAAACTGAAATGTATTTTGTTAAACTCTGGGTACAATTACCTTCCGTTTGATATCACACACGCCATATTTTCACTTAAACTCTAATTTTTGAAATATACCCCCACTCTCTTTTTAAAATAAATTAAAATGTATTTTGTTTAACTCCAGACTCAATTACCTTTCGTTTGATATCACACACGCCATATTTTCACATAAACTCCAATTTTTGAAATCTACCCCCACCCTTTTATTTGGTTTGTGTTCGGTGGATTTTGTTCATTTTTAAATGGGACCATCTCGACGTAAGACCCAGCCTAGGTACCAAATTTCATTAAAATCGGCCAAGCGGTTTTTGAGTTATGCGCGTTGGTCGTTACAGGCAGACATTTATACAGACAGACAGACAGACAGACATACAGACAGACAGACAGACAGACGGCGCAACAAAAAAGTTTCAAAATCATCTGAAACGCAAAGATATATTAAAAAATTTGAAATCGGAGCAACTTTATTTTGTTCGAAAAAATTAGGATCACCATAGCTCACACTACTATATGAAACACTCTGTTTCTGTTAAGGACACTCATCGTAAAGGCAAGCTTTATAGGAAGGGAAGCTAACGTCAGGCTTTCTATTTTTCAAATTATTTTTGACATGTTTTCCTCGGTTTCGCATTGGCGGTTCTGTTTTATTTTGAAGATGTTGTTTTACACAGTATGAAGGTACCTAAACTATATATATTTATGTAATTAGAATTAAAGAGATATGCTGCAATCTATCTTGAAATTGTATCATTATTAAATAGATCTTTAGACTGTGTTAAAACCACATTTTTAAAATAACAACGAGCCGCCAATGCGAAACCGAGGAAAGCATGAAAATTGTCTTACAAAAAATAAAACTACAAATACGCCACCCTTGTTGTTCATTATTGTTTTGCATTTTAATTATCCTAAAATGTGCCCAAAAAATGCAGATACATATTATTTAATCTATTAGGCCAAGTAGAACTTCAAAATTGTCTACCTACTGCAGCATAGCAGATGCTGCAGAGCACAATCTGCATTTCCTTAAAGGTTCATTTCTATTTTTAAGCAAAAATTGTAAAAACATAATGTGCTTAAATTATATATTTTGCGACTTCAAATTAAGGCAAAGAAATTCAAAACTTCTTATAAAGTTGAACTTAAGGGTAGTGAAATGAACTGAGCCGTCAGGCTAGGCTATGTAACGCTCATTCGGGTGAAATCGGCTCGAGTCGACTAACTGTGAGAAATATTCAGCGAACGATATGATGATGTAGATGAAGGCACTGGCAGAAGAGTTCGGTTCGGTCCGCTTTGCAGAATATGTTATGGGCCAGTATTATTAATTTCGCCTTGTTGAAGTTTACACTTCTGCCGTGTGGTCTTAAGCACACACAATATTAGCTCACACATATACTATACTATAGTAGTGTGAGCTATGGTGATCCTAATTTTTTCGAGAAAAAAAAAGTTGCTCCGATTTCGGAAATTTTTATATATCTTTGCGTTTCAGATGATTTTGAAACTTTTTGTTGCGCCGTCTGTCTGTATGTCTGTCTGTCTCTCTGTCTGTAACGACCAACGCGCATAACTCAAAAACCGCTTGGCCGATTTTAATGAAATTTGGTACCTAGGCTGGGTTTTGGGCCGTGATGGTCCCATTTAAAAATGAACAAAATCCACTAAGCACAAACCAAATAAAAGGGTGGGGGTATATTTCAAAAATTAGAGTTTATGGGAAAATATGGCGTGTGTGACATCAAACGAAAGGTAATTGAGTCTGGAGTTCAACAAAATACATTTTAATTTATTTAAAAAAAGGGTGGGGGTATAATTAAAGTTTAAGTGAAAATATGGCATGTGTGATATCAAACGAAAGGTAATTAATTCCGGAGTTTAACAAAATACATTTTAGTTTTTGTTTTTTTTAAGAGTGGGGGTAGATTTCATAAATTTGAGTTTAAGTCAAAACATGGCTTGAGTGGTATCAAACAAAAGGTAATTTAGTCCGGAGTTGAATAAAATATATTTTAGTTTTTAGTTATATTAGCTCACACGTACACTATAACTATAGTACCTAGTGTGAGCTTAGGGGCCCATATATTGGCAGAGTATTTTTTTATTGTTATAAGTCTTGAATTTTATGAAATTTATGAAAATTATAAAATTTTACAGAATTTTTCTGTTGCAGTTGATTACCTATTGGCTTGGTAAGTACGAAATCGTTCAAGACTTATTTTCATTTTGCGAATTTTTGCCTACCCAGCTTTGATACTTGTTTGTGTTAAATGTTTGTTATTGTTTGTATAACAGTTTGTTCTTGCTATATTCTTACATAAGATATATTTACGTAGGTACAGAAAAGGCTAATGCCTCGCATTATAGCACCATTAATCAAAATATTTTGAAAGTCCAAAGCTTGGCATCAAAAGTAATATTTCATGAGAGAGAGTTTGCCCTTACAAATTTATTTGGTGTGGGTTTTCCTTATTTTGACAATCTCTTATTTTGATAAATTGCAAATAAGTATACGGCTTGAAAAAAGACACACACTGGTCAGTATCACACCCTTAATTATCTTTCAAAAATTAAGTTTTCATAACTGGCAGTATAACAACCTATCTTTTATAACTCTTAAGGTTAGTCTTAAAAAAAAGGCGGCTTACGAATACTGTTGAACTATACCAATTTTTGTAAAACGTCGGGACGTCAATGGAGTGTTTACCATAAACTTTACCTAGTAAACTGATGATGGTGAAGAGCTAGCAATATGATATACGCCACATCTTTTTCTGAAGGTTTCACTGTTAAAAAAGTATTTTAATGTCCCAGAACAAAGTTTGACAATGCGGGCCGTGCACGATCGGTAAACAAACCGGTTGTCTGGTAACTCGGTGTCATGACGGCCGTGACGTCAGAGCTACGTCACAGTTTTCCTAGGAATCATCAGTCAAATGCTGTTTACAGCGTAATTTCGACTTTTGCCAGGAAATTTTGTACATTTTGGGTCTTGTCGTCTTGTAAGTAGTGTTTTTACCTGTTCCGTGCTTGCTATAAATGTATTAAAGACTAACTAAAAGAAATTTAATGATAGTTCATCTAGTTCATCTTCTTTATCAACATCTACAAAAAATATATGTGAAAAAGATGGATTAGTTTATATTGCAGGATTTTTAGCACGAAAGCATCACAATGAGTTACCTGAACTAGGTTGCTATACATATGAAAAAGAACCAACCAACATGCATTCATATGCCATGCCATCTTTGGTGCAAAGCCTTTCTTTTGGAGGCCTAACTGAGCCTTTACCATCATGGAAAATGTTATCAAAATGGACAAATGGTTCATAAAATTGCATGTTAGCAATTTTAAATTTAAATAAATATTGTGAAGCGATCCGCTAAATTTATATTTAAAAAAGTTTCTATTCCATATAAATTGGTAGATTCATTTGTAAAATAAAAAGTGATGATAAGAATCAAATTTATAAATACCAAAAAGCAAAATGAATCCACAGTGAAACGAAAGCTTGATGATATAGGCCAAGAAGAAAGATGGATGTTTTGATTTTGATGATATAGGGACTGATGAGAGTCGAAAAACAGTAAAAAAGTTAAATAAAATTAATTTGTAACTATAATTAGATAGGTAAAGTTTTTTGTTACTTGCAATTTAATTAAAGAAAAACTGATAAGGACCATTCTTAAATTATATACTGAGTGTTGCAACTTAAATATCCACCATTGCTAAGTTTGTTATTATTAAAAATAGAAAAAAGTTTAAATTGACAAACTGGTAGAATTTTTGAAAATTATAAAATGCAGTGTTTTAAAATTAAAATTGGTTTTATATTTTTTGAAAAAACTCGAAAACTCGATGTTCGATTTTTTCTGATTCAAGCATCTTAAAGAGCATCAAAAATTCTACTAGCTTGCCAATTTCAATTTTTTTCTATCTAAAGTTAGCAATGGTGGACACTTGACTTGACAACTTGAAACACTCTGTATAACATCCAAGCAGAAGGGAAGGAATATTACCGTTACAGTTAATGTATTTTTATAATATTTTTTCTTGAAAATGCGTTAAGAAGGGAGATCAAAAATCCTAAATCTTTGCGTTATGTAATTTATGAATGTTCCCTTATTGCCATTGACTTTTAGTCATTTCAAATTTCTTTTCTTTAATTTTTAAAAATCAATAATATTTGGCCAGTTTGCTTTAGTGTTCGGCGAGAAAAGTTAAATTAATATGAACAAGAGAGTCGAATTAAAATAGGAAAAGTATTTATAATCGTCTCCTGAATCTAATATTAATAAAACTGAGTTTTTATTATAAATTTTTAAATTACTTAATTTCTTAATAAGTTTTGGTATTTTTACGGCTTTTACCTTTATTTCGGTCATAATATAACGTATAGGTCTCTCTTTATTAATCGTGGAACAGGCAAATTGCCGCTTCATAGGCCGCCGAGTTCTTATTGGCTGGGAGTGACCAGACAACCGGTTTCTTTACGGACCGTGCACCCCCAATTGACACAAGAAGCCGCGCGCCGCGTCTGGTAATTACATATGCGACAAATTAAGGACAATTTTTTTTAAAAATAAAATAATGTTATGTTGGTAAGTAATACACTTGTTTTACACACAAACGATACCACAAAACTGCACGGACACCCTTTCCATGTGGTTAAGGTATGAATTTTTCAAGTTAATTCGTTTAGAGGAGTAAAATGAAATGCGAAGTAATGAAGGGGACTGTACCTTTTCACAGTACACAATGTTTTAAAATTACACTTTTATTCGATATTTGACATTTCCCAAAACTCGTCAAGAGATTCCGAGTTCAAGTCCCGGCAAAAGCAAAAACATTTTTCTTATTTTTCTATCTTTAATTTCACTTGTTGTTTATAGTTTTAGGCCCTCGCATTATTTGCAATTTGGTATTTGATAATTATATTGGCAATCGCCCATTTTGCGATCAGAAATTTTAACAAACGAAAAGGTGATCTCATGCTTTCAGGCGTTGCCTCTTTACGTCTAATTTGAGTTATCATACCTTTGACAGTGGGAGAGAAGAATTAAAGAGATCAGTTGGATGACTTGGTCGAGTTAATACCCTGAGAATTTCTCGTTCTTTTATTGAGACACCGCAGCCTGCATAGATGAAAGTTTTCCGAAAATTTATGTATGGCTTTGGTAGTTCAATGGTTAGAATGTTTGCGTTAATAGCAAGAGATCCCGGGTTCGAGTCCCGGCCGAAGCAAACACTTTTTTATTATTTTTCTTTCTTTAATTTCACTTGTTATTTAATGTTTTTGGTCCTTCCATTATTTGCAATTTGGTATTTGATAATCGATATCAATTTGTCAAAGATAGGACCATAAAATAATTTCGATCGTCCAGAATCCACAACCTGATCACCGTGCGCCGGCGCCGGCGGCGCGAGCGAACATCACTTGAAGCCACAAAGTTACTGGGATATTAAGACCATTAAGTTTCAAATTTTTCGGACCGTTTGCAACCTCAAATATATAAAACGGCTCGACTAAAAAAATAATTCTTTAAAATTATCCTATTTGCTTAAAAAACACCCTGAAGTAATTTGTTAGACAAAGGTAAAACAAATCAACGAAGTTAAATCTTTTAGCTCCAAATAATTTAAAAGGCGTTTTTAATTGTTTCCTTTTAAAACTTTTTATTACAATACTTTCTAATTTTCAAAGACCGAAACTGGTTGTTAAACTTTAAACAGAAGTAATTGTTTTAAAAACACATTAACTCTCGCAGTAAAAGAATTCTTAAAAATCAGGGTATTGCTCAGTGGCGTGCGATCCATGTAAGCAAGAAAAGAATTGCTTCCCTTAAGAAACCTAACATAATAAAAATAAATTGTTAATAGTTCACTATTAAAACTTGACGTAATTGGCGCCAGTCCTGTAGGAACCAGAAGCAATTTTTGAAAAACAAGGGGGATTCAGGATAGAAAATAATGTCCTATTAACTAAATGGCACAAGTCACGTTTATAAGCAAGTGCACATTAACCCTAAACATTATAAGGAAATAAACTTCTTCTGTAGGTATATAGCTCAATTTATATTAAAACGTGTAATAAACTGTATACGGAATATAAACCATAAGCGATTGACCGGTCATCGATGATGTTTATACAGCAAACAAAACACATCTCGATATCCTATCAATGGCAAACGGTTTTTAATAAAAGCATCTCCAAAAGAGTTTAGCAGCTAGTTGTAAGCTCAGACCGTAACGTTCCACAGGTACAAGCTAACAGTGAAGACAAGTAGTAGTCAGAAGTCGAGCGGATCTAGAGGATACGCATTTTAATAGCAAGATGTTTTAAATTTAAGTAGTAATTATAAGTACTTTTAATAAAAACATAAACCTAACTTAAACTGTGTGACGTCACGTTTAACCCCCTCGTGACAATATTTTGCGCGTACCTATGTACTAGAAAAGCGGCATCTTATATTACATACCTATTTGTATATAATAAGGCGTATAAGAAACCACAACCATATAAGCAGTTGACTTTGTCGTACGTGTAGAGAACGCTACCTCGCGCTCTACGCGCCATAACAATTGCTTCTCGTGTTATGTAAAACATAGTGTGGGGTCCATGCCTACAAGCCCAATGCGAGAATTCAGTTCGAGTTTTTGGCGGTAAGGGATATTGCAACGGCCGTTAAAACTATACAGTTTTGTGATTGTATAGCGTGCTTTTTTATTAACAAAAGGTTTTGTTCCCAAAGTTTTATTGAAAAGACAAATACAATAAATAAGGGTAGGCCCCAGCCTGAAATGAAAGAGATTACAACGAAAATTAAAACTTGCATTTTAGTGCCGATAAGTATGAGCAGTACGAATGGCTAACCGGTTGTAAAAAAGAAAATCAATTTTTTTATTTTTGTTTACTCTTTTCTAATGAAATTGGTGTCTGGAATCATAACGGTTTTTAGCGATTTAAATAATTTATTAGGTAAGTAAATCCTAATAAAATAATATGTGAACATTTTCTCTTTGGGGTTGCCACAATTTGTCACAATACCCCACCTTCCACTATTATTCTTTGATTTCGATCATGGTGGGTCCTACTGATGAAAAAGTGACGTATTAGGTAGGTATACAACTTAAAAGACAAGGTAAAAAGTGACCGATCAGGGATAAAAAGTAAAACGTGGATTCTTAAATTCTTTTTGAAAAAATAAATAAAATTAGAATTAAAAAAAAATCGTTAATTTGCTTTAATTTTATTTGTGCATTTGGGCCATCAAACTCAAATAATTTAAAATCTAAAGTTATTTTTGTACTAAATGTAAAATTAATGTGATTAGATTCCGAGTGTGACGTAACTAAAATTGTGATTTTTTTTTAAATTTTGGTTTTTGTATTATTTTTACACTTTACACACGTTATTTTCTGGGACAAAAAAACAAAAACGTATTTTTGGAAATGTTTATTCAACTTATACATGAGCGCAAGCAGCATAAAACTTAGGAAGGGGCCAGGGAGGTATCAGTGGCACCTTACCAAAAATAATAGAAAAATAATGAAAATCGGTAAAGGTTCTACGATTTTTAGAGATACATATAAATTTCATTTTTAATATTATATTAATGTTTTATGCCTAATCGTAGTGATTTTAGTCCTCTCGCGCTCGTTGGATAAATATCTACAAACCACTTGTTTATTTTATTGAGGTGTTTATGTCATTGATAATTATTGTCGTTTGAAAAATGGCATGTTTCCATGTAATTCTGTCGTGACTAGAGGCTTAACTAAAAGAGGGGAACTATAGCAAAGTTTACGTTAAGGATGGCGATTGTGTACATCTTAAACTACTTTCAATAAATGTGTTGGCGGATATTTAACAGGATTTTCCTAAAGCCATCCATATCCTAGGAACCATAACACGCTTGCCACATGAACCAACATTCCTAAAGTTCTTGCACCTGATTTACATGTACAATAATATTGAGTTATGGGATGTGCACAAAGTTAACAAACATGTGAAGTTGAAGAAAATGAAATGTTCACCTACGTTATATAATATATACAGCTGGCCTATCTAGGGGTAAGATTTTTTGTATGGGCCATAACGCAGCCAACGATAAAGACCGGCCATGGCGCGTTATAAGCAACTCAGCGGTCACGTGATCTTAGGAGTTCCAGGATTCTTATTGTATTGCTTAATATATTATATGTTTTTACACAATTTTCTCAAATAGGCAAAAATTGAGAAAAATATTTTGCTGATGTATGTGTTTATTATGGATAAAAGAACTGAATCTATAAAATAAAAAATTATATAAAATTTGCACTCTAATATCTTCAGGTACATATATTAGGTACATAATATTGTTAGTTACTTCAAATCTATACAAGTCTTTTAAAATTGGACATAACAAACCTAAGCTTTAATTTTTTCAATTTTTCTTTGTCTTGTCACAAAGTTTAATATATATTTCATCAATGTGTAAGTTCATGTCATCAGGCACAGGCAGAATGTCACTGTGTCACGTTCTTGGGTTAAAATCCCATTTTTGTTTATTTTAGTATTAGATAGAACAATAAAATTTTGAAATGTCCTCAATATTTGATAAAACTTTTGATGTCTTATGAGCTTGAAGTGTTTCAAGACTTTTTTGTATGGCAGTTTCCATTTGTTGCCTCTCGACATCAGCTAATCGAACAGTAGATACAGGTTGTCTACTTAGGTATTTCGGAACATTTTTAAAAATCGTAGGTACATCATTTTCTGTTAATTTGGGTCTTTGTCTAGTCATTTTTTAACTATCCATTTATAACATACTTTTCAAACCAAATAACCTGCTCGTTAGGAAAATGTTTGATGCAAACTTGTAGACGTTTTAAGATACTTAAATAATTAGGAGTTTTTCGCAACCAAATTTCATGCATTTGTTTATCCACTGGCAAATCAAAAGTTGACACATATCATTTTTATAGTTGGACCGACAACCAACAACACTATACGTTCGCGGCATTTTAGCTCACACTAGTAGTGTGAGCTATGGTGATCCTAATTTTTTCGAAAAAGAAAAGGTGCTCCGATTTCAAAAATTTTTATATATCTTTGCGTTTCAGAAGATTTTGAAACTTTTTTGTTTTGCTGTCTGTCTGTCTGTCTGTCTGTATGTCTGTCTGTAACGACCAACCCGTATAACTCAAAAACCGCTTGTCCGATTTTAATGAAATTTGGTACCTAAGTTGGGTCTTGGGCCGTGATGGTCCCATTTAAATATGAACAAAATCCACCGAACGCAAGCCAAATAAAAGGGTGGGGGTAGATTCCAAAAATTAGAGTTTATGTGAAAATATGGCGTGTGTGATATCAAACGAAAGGTAATTAAGTCTGGAGTTAAAAAAATGAATTTTAGTTTATTTTTAAAAAAAGGGTGGGGGTAGATGTCAAAAATTAGAGTTTAAGTGAAAATATGGCGTGTGTGATATCAAACGAAAGGTAATTGAGTCTGAAGTTAAACAAAATACATTTTAGTTTTTTTTTTTAAAGGGTGGGGGGTAGATTAAAAAAATTTGAGTTTAAGTCAAAACATGGCTTGTGTGGTATCAAATGAAAGGTAATTGAATCTGGAGTTGAATAAAATATATTTCAGTTTTTGATTATATTAGTTCACACTATAACTATAGTACCTAGTGTGAGCTTAGGTGCCCATAGATTGGCAGAGTATTTTATCTTATAGGTATTTTCTTTTTAATTTACTCATTAGCCATTTATCATTTTAACGTAGATCACGACAGTCTTTTTCGTGGACTGCGTTATTTTAACTTTGATAAAATTCACATAAAATTCGTGCCCGAATTAAAAAAAAAATCGACGTAAATAAACATACCAAAACTGAAAACACACTAAACGGGGTGATACACAACCAGAATAATACATTAAAATTCTGCTTGTTCATAAAAGCAAAAAATTCACTTACTTTTACAAACAAGCAGAATTATAAACTATTATTCTGATTATTCATTTTCGTTTCACAATCACTAAAGTCAATTTGTTTCAAAGATAAATTACCAATCTAAAAACAGGTAATGGTGGACTAGAGTAACTCAGCGTGGGTAGGGGTCTGGGTCGGGGGGCGAGACCCTAGGGGGGCGGCAGAGGTGGTATAAAGCCTCAAAAGTAGGTAGATCCGCTGACATAGTCAGTTCAGCCTTCGAACAGTTAACATCGTTAGATTTAACTTTAGAAGGAAGAAACTTATTCTATATTAGCAGTAGTTGGCCTGTAAGCCTAGTTCACTAGAGGAGCAGCAACTACTGCCAAAATGGCAGATTCCGAAGACCCTTTGGAAATTCTTCAAGTGCAACTTCGAAACACCGAAGCAAGAGAAGCTCGTCTACTCAGCCGAGTAGATGAATTAACCAAGGCCAACCTAACCATCCAAGCCAACCTATCACAATTTATGGAGGACAACAGCAAGCTACACGACACCATCAAGGAACTCCAGGACCAAGTCAAGGACTTACTCAAACAAAACAACGAGGCCAACCAAAACATCAATGCCCGGCTTGGCAAAATTCTGGACAAACGACAAGAAGTTATGGACACAACAACAACCATCCAGGCCCCAAACAGAAGCGACCTAACTAACAACCAAGGTCAAACTAGGCCCAAAAACAATCGTCACAGATCTCGCAAAAGATCGCTCAATGCAAGCGAAGACGAAGAAGACCGCCAGAAACTAAAGCCCGCTGCCAAGTTCCCAAACAAACAACAGCAACTACCTGCCAACCATCAACAAACGGCCATCAAAGCACCACCAGCCAGCCAAACACCACCAGCCAGCCAAATACCACCTGCAAACCAAGCACCACCGGCCAACAGAGGGCCAACTGCTAGTCAAGGCGCACTTACTAACCAAGTGCCACCAACCAACCACGGAACACCTGCCAGCCACGGCGCAAAGAAGTACAAGCCCGTCCCCATAGTACTCCAAGATAAAACAAAATACAAAGCAGTAACTGCATACTGCAGAAACAAGAACATCAACTATGGCGAAACCGTCCAGTCACTAAGTATTGGGGTCAAATTTCTTCCGCCCACACCGGAAGACTACCGACGCATGTTCAGCTGGTTGGAACAGGAAAAAATATCAGCCCACTCATACGCCACAGAGGAAGAACAACTCATACACGTAGTCATCAAGGGCATACTTGAAACAGCCACGCAAGACGAAATAAAGGAAGACCTAATAGAGAAAGGCTACACCCCGATCTCTGTAACAAGATGGAAATTCAAAGATGGCAATCCAATGAGAACGATACAAGTAAACCTACCCGCCTCCCAAAAAAACATATACAATGAGAAAGCAATCCTACACATGAAAGTGGACATCCAAGCACAGAAAAGTAGACTAAGGGCCGTTCAATGCCACCGGTGCCAAGCATTCGGACATGGTTCCTACAAATGCATCGCAACACCAAAATGCGTCAAATGTGCAGCCAACCACCTCACAAAGGACTGCGTCAAACCACAAGACACGAGTCCAACGTGCGCAAACTGCCAAGGAAACCATCCAGCATCCTACCAACGATGCAAAAGAAACCCCAAGCAAATAACCAGAGCAAAACAGGCAACCCAAAGACCACACATCCCACCTCCAACATTCGTTTGGGGAACACAACAAAACACCACTAAGCAAAGCACCACCAATGAACAGCCAACCAATCCCTTACAGTTTATGCAGTCAATTCAAATGATGAACCAACAGATGCTACAGTTTACGTCTACAATGAAACAATTCCAAGCCATGCAGGCAAACCTTATTCCGCACCTGCAGCAGCCACAGTCTCTACCAACAAAAAACACTAATGGGTACTAGATCCCCACCGATAAGACCAGCATTCCTAAGAATCATATCTTGGAATGCAGATGGCCTAGCAGCTAAAAAACCAATGCTAGTCAACTTTCTCGAAGAGAAAGACATCGACATAGCACTAATCCAAGAGACCTTTTTAAAACCAGCAAAAAGATTCACACTGCCAAACTACCAAATATACAGGAACGACAGACTATGGGGCAGAAAAGGCGGAACCCTGATTGCCATAAAGAAAAACATTGAACACTACCCAGATGCTAACCCAACATCACAGCAAATGGAAACAACAACCATCTCCATTCAAAGAGCTACACAACGGATCAGAGTCTTATCCACATACATAAGGCCGGAAAACCAACCAGATGAAAATGACTTTCTCTCAATATTTAACAACACACCAACAATAGCAGGAGGCGACCTCAACGCCAAACACCTACAATGGGGCTGCTTAATAACCAATGACAAAGGCTTGGCACTAGAGGGGGCCGCCAACATCTTACATTTCAACATTCACGCACCAGACATACCAACCAGATACCAACAAGGCCAAAGACCAGAAAAACTGGACTACTTTATGTCGCACAACCTACAACTAAACACAGAGATGGAAGTCGACTTCACAATTCAATCCGATCACGTCCCCATAGTCCTCGCAGTGGGAGACCCAAGACTAAGACACACCAACACAATACAGCGCCACCACACGAATTGGCAGCGATTCCAACAGATTCTGGAAAACCACACAGAACCACAACCACAAATCAATGATCCAATCGCATTGGATCAAGCAACGACACAACTCCAAAGGGAAATATCGGAAGCCATCGCCGCAGCTACAACCGCAACCACCTGCCCACCATCTAAAACCCTACAGCTGCCCCAACATATCAAAGATATGCTGAGGACAAAAAATCGGCTTCTTAGAAGAGCTCACGCAACAGGCGACCCCGCTATCAAGCAGGAAGCCAACAGACTCATAAACACCATAAGAGATGAGATCAATGCTATATACAACAACAAGTGGCAAGAAAGGTTAGCTGAATTGTCAACAGAAAATAACTCTGTCTGGAAGATGGCTAAAGTGTTTACCAAAGGCAGTAACAAACCCATACCACCTATACAGCATAACAATCAAATAATCACCAACCCACAAGAAAAAGTGGAACTATTTGCAAACTCCCTAGAAGAACAATTCACAATACACAACATGCACCACCCAGACCAAAACAGGGACAGGAGAATTGCACAGAGAGTCACAAACTATATCAATCAACCAACAAACATACAGGAAATAGTTCAGATAACCACAGACACCACAGCACAGTTAATAAAAGCCACCCAGTCAAGAAAGGCTCCAGGGATCGATGGGATTACGAACCTGGCACTTAAGAAGCTACCAGACAAACAAATAACAGAACTAACCAACATCATTAACAAAACTCTACTGCTGCAACACTTTCCAAACCCATGGAAAGAAAGCAAAATAATCCTAATTCCGAAACCCAACACAAACCACGGGATTCCAAGCAACTATAGGCCAATCACGCTACTACCAGCGATGGGGAAAATAGCAGAACGAGTAATACTCGAACAAATCACGAGCCATCTAGAGGACAACAACGCTATTCCTCACTCGCAATTTGGATTCAGAACAGGCCACTCCACCGTTCACCAGACAACAAGATTCACCAGACACATCACCGAGGGCTTCAACAGGAGAAAACACACAGGGGCGATCCTGTTCGATATCTCCAAGGCCTTTGACAAAGTATGGCATGACGGGCTCCTGTTCAAAATGATTACACTTCAAGTGCCAAGCTACCTGGTTAAAACTGCAAGATCGCTACTGCTAAATCGAACCGCAGTAGTAACCGCAGATAATGCCACCTCAAGACAAATCAGAATCAACGCAGGAGTACCGCAAGGATCACCCCTTAGCCCAACCTTCTACAACATATACACGCAAGACATTCCTCAACACCCAAACTGCAAGTCAGGACAGTTTGCAGATGACATAATAACAACCGCAACAGGCAGAAGTCCAAGGCTGATAACACTCAAACTTCAACAGCACACTAACCAACTAGTTAACTGGATGCGTGACTGGAAAATAAAAGTCAATCCTAGAAAAACCCAAGCAATACTATTCACAAGGTCCAAAAGACAAAGACCTCACGGCCACATAATAATCCACAATAATAACATCGAGTGGAAGGACGTAGCCACATACCTTGGTATGACAATGGAAAAATCTTTAACATGGAATAAACATACAAAGAAAGTAAGGGCCAAGGCAATAGGGCAGATCTCCAAACTCTACCCTGTCATAGGAAGGCGAAGTAAAATGTCAATTAAAAACAAACTCCTGATATACAAGACAATGATACGCCCTATATTAACATACGGCAGCCCTTCCTTCTGCACAGCAAAGAGAAGCCATATAAAAACTTTAAGCCGGGTGCAAAACAAAGCACTACGGATAATAGTAAACGCACCCTGGTGTGTAAGAAATACCACCCTTCACAGAGACCTTCAAATAGAAACACTGGAAGAACACATAAACAAACTCAACAAAGATTACTTCACCAAAGCGACTCAACATACAAACCCTCTGATAAGGGACAGTCACCAACAGCCACCAAGACACATACGCAGAACATATGCAATGCCAAATGACGACCAAATACAGTAATGCTATATTTTTTAAGTTAGTTATAAGTTAGATTTTAAGGATTAGGCAAATAATATGTTAAATCAATTTATATAGTACACATTCATAAGTTACCCTCTGTAAAAGTTGTAAACCAACAGAATTAAAAATAAATGCCATTTTAAAATGAAAAAATGAAGATCCGCTGACCTGATTAAGTATTTTTCCTAGACAAATATCAAAATTATAAGTAGTAGTCCCTCTTAAATCACAAATAAACATTTGAAAAAAGGAGCTGAAATTTCTTGAGTAAATGCGTCGGAAACAAAATTTTCAGAAAATATTGGAGAAATAATACTGCAAATACTCGCAGGCGAAAATAGATACAAAGCAAACACTTTTGATAACTGAAAACCTACAGCAAAAAGTTTGAATTCGGAAAAATACGCCGCAGGTAGCAAAAATAATTTTACGTTAAACAGACACCTTATGAATTTTTTATCTTTCTAGAACAATGGCGCACTTTTGGTCAAAGAGCGACATGCGCCACAAGCAAAAATGTTTTAATACAAAAAGAAAATTTTTAAACAAAAATCGATACAAAAGTAAAGTTAAACATAATAGAGTTTTAAGGTAAAATTGGTTAAATAATACTTTTAACCCTTTCTTTTTAACAAAATTCTAATGCCAACAAAAGATTTCTGTATCATATTGGGTTAGGATCGTTTGATGTGTTCTTAATTTTTCGTGTGTATTCAAACATCAAATTTATTTTATTCGCCGATTTAGTGTTTTAGGACCAAAAACTCACTCCACCTCTTGTATGGTGAACTAAAAATTAAGTTATTTTATAATTCTTGCTTTAAACAAAATATTTCAAATTTTCCGCCCCTTGACGCCTGCGACCACTTGCGCATGTAGTTATTTATAAAGGTTACCTTTGGCAACGCTGGAACGCTTTCGACACTGTTACTAATCCAGTGAAACCTCTCTTTGCGGACACCTTTATTAAGCGGACACTCCCTTTAGGCGGACAAATTTGTTGGAACCAAGCTTTTCCCTATTTCTTTACATGTAAAATTCACTCCTATATCCGGACACTCTAATAACCGGACGCGGACAATTTTTTTTGTTAAACATTTTTGAAACCTACCTTAACCGGACGCGAACCTCTGACAACGGGACGGAGCGCTGCAGGACATGGGCATAAATATTATGTAGTATGTTGGCAACAACGCACTCTGCAGCCGGGGAATTACCTCTTTCCGTTTTAATGCGGACACTAGATACTTCTGTCGTATTTGTAACATATTTTATTCGGCGGGACTGCTGTGTTTTATTTTTATTGTTTAGTTGGGTAGTAATAGATCTTTTTAAAATGGCGCCTAGTAAAAAACTTCTTAGTTAACGTGATATCATGGAAGTTGTTTCGAAGAAGGAACATCTATCATCACGAAAGATCGCTGAAAAATTTAATATCGAAAAAACTCAAGTAGCGGAAATTGTTAATAAATATATATTAAAATTTCGCAGTTCCCTTTCATAAGCGGACACCTCCAATAAGCGGACAGAATCGACGAAACCGTGAGTGTCCGCTTATAGGAGGTTTCACTGTATATGCTATACTCTATCTGTTTTTGTCCTCTAATGGAATTAAAGCCCCCTAGATGTGGGCTTGTTCACGCGGTATATACGTTTTAGCTTATGTAAATCTTGAAAAAAGTCTCATTCTTATCAACCCAGGTTCATATATTATGAGAACTTCCAAATTAAAATGATTTGCCTTTTGTCGCTGCATTAGGTCTTGAACATAATCAGGTGCTAAAGCTACTTGATATGTTCCAAAAGTTTTATCGCAGAGATATGAAAGTGTTAACACGGATCACCTAAGGTGATCCGTGGTGTTAATCTGGGAAAATTCCGCTTTAATACAGTGGCGTCTCAAAGTTAGGCATAAATAATAATTAAACATTAAAAAGTTTTAATATGTTTTCCTTCAAAAACAGGTGGTCGTACTCAAGGGATGCCTAAACAAAACTTCTTTTTTCAGGCATTAGTGTCGCCCTACCAAAAATAATACAAAAATGATGATAATCAACGAAAGTTGTACGATTTTAAGAGAGACATATAATTTTGAAAAATCCGGCACAACAGCTTCTTCAAAAGGAACCCATTGAGAATTCCTCTGATTTAGGATTTCTCTTTCCACTCTTTCCTGTAGTAAGTTTGGTCCTCTGGCCAATTGCAGCATTCTGGATGCTTTTTGAGCATCAGCCCCAAGCGTTTCAATAGGTTCTTGAAATATGTTTAAAATGGCACATGCTATTTTAACAAAATAGCTGAGATGATCGATGTGATGAAGCGTGACTGAATAGGTACTTTGGTTATAAACTGCCTTCCATTATGGAAGTTCGGTAGTATTTAGTTTTATTTCGTACAAAAACCCCAGTGCGTCTCTGTCGACAGCAAATATATCCGCGTCTTGAACCCAGTTTGAAAGGTTTTCCCAATCTCCAGTCATATCGTGTCATATGTAAGTTTAAAAATCTTGGGGTCAGAATGTAATTTTTTTTTCTAAATGTCAAAATTTGACAGTTTGATGTCTTTTTTTAAATTGAACACCCTATATATTATTTTAGATTTTATTAGATTTTTTCTTCCTGATTTCAAAAATATATATGTTGAGATTATTTAGTTTATTAGTTTTGGAGATATATGCGTTTAGAAGTTTTAAAAATTTAAGTTTCAGGTATGAAAAAGACAATCGCATTGACACAAAAAGTGATGCTGTTGCTTTTCTAAAGTATATAATTTACTAACATTTACAATCTGTGGTGATTCTGCGCAGTAATGTGTGGCGTTGGCATCATTATTACGTACATCGGAAAAATATGGCCCTTGTACATCTAAAATATATCCACCAAACCAACTTTAACCAAGATATATCTCTTTTGTGCATCGAGTAAGATTGACGCTGGTCCTGAAAGTTCGTTGAAGCTTGAACTTCTAGATAGGTGCATTCAAGATTTAGAACCGCTCTTCTTATTTCAAGATCTAGATTATACAGCGTATTTGCAAATTGTGTTACATGATATGCAATGAAATCATCATGACCTATGTGTCCAACGCCAATGTTGAATCTAAATCTCACTGACGTAATTGCAAAGCTTACTTCCTGTTGCTGTAACCACAAAATTATTTTCAAAAATTCATCTGAAATTCCTTGTCTTAGCTTCATTAAAAAAGCTATTAAGTACTCTTTATAAACTCTCCGAAATTTACCATACACCCAGAAAAATCGTAAGTGACAAAAATAATGGATTTTAATTTACACTATATTAATTACAAATAAGCTTCTTATATTAAGCTAACCGTACTTTTTTTTGTTAACCTGAGACCAAAGTTTATCTTCTTATATCTGGCCTAGCATAAGGCCTGTTTAGTGTATCAAAAAGAAAGCAGCCTCTCGTGTTTATAAAGTTACAACATTAAATTATCGTATCGTATTAACTCTTATACTGCAGTTCTCACAAATAGGGGTGTTCTCATTGACCTCTGCATCTTGAAAACCATATCTTTGTATGTGTTGCTGAGCCTTGGCGATTTTCCTCTTATTCCTGTATTTAATAAAATGCGTGTTTCATTAAAAAAATTATGTTCATCACTATTCTTATAGCAATGATAATTTTGAAAATGACATTTGAAAAATTGAGGTAGTCTAAAAACTATTTGCCCACAGATTATGTTGCAAAACATGCCGTTTTAAAGTGCTAATCCTTGACATTAAGGAGGGCTGTAAGAGCCCTACTGCCCCCTGATGCGTACGTCTGTGATAACATATAAATGAAGTTGCTATTAACAAAAGTTTTATTATGTGAAATTGCACTTAACTCGGATTGTTTCCATGCAAAATAACGTGAAATCGTAGACTTGCTATATCATAAATAGAAGGGGAGGCCGTGAAGATTTTGGGAACTTATTTTCTTAGTCAGCAAACATCGATCGATCGAAGTTAACTAAAAAAAATATTCTGGCTAATCTCTAAGAATGGCAAGTATTCTTGACAAGTAAAAAAAGATATGCAATGTGTGCCCTTATTTTTTTAGTTCTGAAAATTTATAATATGATAAGTTCTCTTGTAACAAAAGCTTAAAATACGATCTGGCTGTTATTTAAAAGCCACAAAACCTTGCCAAAGTTATCTGATACCGGTCAACTTGAGCCATACGATTTATGTTAATGTTTCTTAGACCCACGTAAAACTGAGGAGTGATGACTTGGCTTATTTTAAGACTAAAAGTTCTCATGCACATATGTCCGCAAACGCTTCGTTGTCGACCTACAAAGTGTTTTTTAAAATGTGTTTTTTGTATATAGCTTGTGCAAAAGTGCACGGAAGTGTCCTTAAGGGACCGGAAGTAAGTGAAACTGAACCGGAAGTGACGGAAAAACAATTGAAAGGGACCAAAAAATATAAAAGCGGCCCGAAGTAAATAAAAATTTAAAGTAAACTTGAAGTGATGTAAAATGACTGAAAACTGACCGGAAGTGACTAAAAAAGAACTTGAAGTGATCGAAGGTAAACTGTAAATAACCTGAAATGGCTAAAACTGGCCAGAATTGACGGCAATGAAACCTAACCTCTCCTAACCTAACCTGATCCTGCTTAAAATAAGCTGGACATGATCTAAAACTGACTAGAAGTGACTATACGTAAACATGTTCGTCAAACTGAACCGGAAGTGAGTGATACTGAATTGCGAGTGACGGGAAGACAATCGGAAGTGACCAGAATTTACAAAAACGAACGGAAGTGAATAAAACTTTACCAGAAGATAACTTTAAGAGAACCGGAAGTTACCTAAAATAATCGAAAACTAACGCGAAGTTACTGAAAGTGCACCAGAAAAGTAAACCGGAAGTGAGTTGAACTGAACCGGAAGTTACTAAAAGTGAACCAAAAGTGTCCAGAAATGGCTAAAAGTGACCGGAAGTGACTGAAACTAAACCGGAAGTTGCTTAAAGTGAGCTGGACATGGTTAAAAAATGATTAGAAATGACTGAAAGTAGACTGTACGTAAATGGACATGACTTAAGTGACCAAAAGTGAGTGAAACTGAAGCGGAAGTGAGTGATACGGAACTGGAAGTGACCGTTACCTAAATACGCACGTCCTACTTTTCTCCCCTGTCCATTGACTACCTGGCCTGCTGGGTATTTTTAACGCTTAGAGCTTTTTTGACGAGGCTTTCGTGATTGTAAATAATAGCGAGAGTAATTTTCTCCATTACATTATAGTATAATCCAGCATGTAAAAAAAATTTAAAACTAATTAAATTAGTGCCTGATTTTCCAATTTTAAAGACGCCATTTTTTTGTGTAAAACTTACACTCCTAATAAACTTTGGTTCCATAAAACCCTTGTGACAATATTTCGAGAGAAATGGCCATTCCTTTCTTTGTATCGTGCCTAAAACTGAGACTGCTGTGAAAGTATATACCTAAAGAAAATAAGCGTTTAAGGGTTATTTAAGGGGACGGGCACGTAAAGCAGCAATTTTCCGTGAGAGTTAAACGCTATTTTATGCCATTTTAGTGGAAGCTAGGAATTATTTTTAATTAGTTGCATCTTCAACAAGAGGCTCTGCTGGAAGTGGTATTAAATGAGAGTTTATTATTATAATTAGTTTCTTTTTTGTTTTTCAAGAGTTATTAATTAGTTTTTTTCGCCTTAAAAGATATTAAGGCGCTGACTTTCACGTAACTCGCTTGACGTCACGTGACTTGCGACCTGTTAGAAAACAGGCTCAGACAGGGTACGTAGGAGTCCCGGCGGGAGAGCAGAGCCAAGGGCCCCGTAACCAGTGGCGAATCCAGGATGTCGTGGGGATGGGCCAATGAGGCAATTTTTTTTTAAATAAGGGTTTTTGTAAGTTTGGGCTCAGAAGTTTGGGACTACACGTGAAAATTTTGATATTAAGTTGAAAATTCCACACCAGTTTTTTTATATATCACCATAGCAACCCACAAATTTTAGTGGAAATTTTATCTTCGTGGGTACCCAACAGCGAATTAAATCGGAAATTTTTTGACGTCTTTATGACAGGATAATGCTATTGACAGTAGGTACTGATTTTAATTTATTTATTCGATTTTTATACATTTCAATTACATGGTTAAGATTTTTCTGTATTCTTCGGACACCTCAAAAAGCTGGACTTTGAATGGAATGAATTAAATATCTATTTCTAATAAAATATATAGGTATTGGACACGATTTTACTCACCATTTTTGCATTTAGCATAGTTATGAATGATACACTAATAAAGCTCGTATAAGAAATTGCTAATAATGCAAAAAAGCAATTGTCTACCACTTGTAGTAACACAAAACTTATTTTAAATTGAATAATGTACTGTGTTGAGTCTTAAAATGTTATTTTCGTGAAACCACAACAGGTAGAAATCAACAATTTATATGGCTAAAATTGCTGGCGAAACTGTGACACAAACTAAATCTGGTTATGTACTTTTATGAAAAATCGTAAAAATTATAATTTTCTACCACGTGTAGTAGCCACAGGTAACTATAAAATCGAAGATATAATATTTTATACCGTAAAATGGTATTTTTGTGTTACGACAATGAGTAGAAATCATCAATATAGAGGCTAACAATCCATTGGTGACGAAACTGCGAGTGAACTGAATGTGATATATGAAAAACTAATACATTTTTTATTTTCTACCACTTGTAGTAGCTCAAAATTACTAAAAAATTAAAGATTATGATATTCTTCCTTGTAAAATGATATTCCTGTGTAACTACAACAAGTAGAAATAAAATCTAAAAGGCTAAGAAGTCATTGCTGCTCAAACTGCAAAGCGCACTAAATTTATCTATGTACCTGTTGAAAAATTGATAAAAATATAATTTTTTACCACCTGTGGTAACCCAAAGTTGATATGAAATAAGATAATAAAATATTTTACATTTTAAACTGGTATTTTCATGAAACTACAATAAGTAGAAATTAATCTAATTGGTGCTGAAACTGCGACGAAAATAAATTT
Organism: Aspidapion aeneum; assembly: GCA_963576565.1. Lineage (NCBI taxonomy): Eukaryota > Metazoa > Arthropoda > Insecta > Coleoptera > Brentidae > Aspidapion > Aspidapion aeneum. The sequence goes on from OY755047.1 coordinate 61,535,929, forward strand.
GTTCATGAACCGAAGTATATCAAAATGAAATTAAGAAAATTTTCAACCATTCCTCTTGTAGTCATAAAAATAATAAATCTCCTTTTAGTTTGTAATTTAGACAAAATATGATTTGCCATAGTAACTAAAATAATTAAGTCAATCAAAACTGTCTGTTTTGCTGGTATCTTGTCGAAGAAAAAATTGGCATTGTGAGTCAAAAAATAAAACTTATATTGATATCAATTTTTAAACATAATTTGGTATGGAATTTTCTTACCGAATACCACGCGAGGGTAAATTAAATCCGGAAATTTTTTCTCGTTAATGAATATTTTTAGAAAACTATGAATTTTCAAAATATTCACTGGCTCGAAAAAATTTCCGGAAATAATTTAACCTCTAGTGGTATTACTAGTGAAAATTTGTTATTTGCGTGTAGTTCTTCTTAGCAATATCGTTGTGACGTCTCTCCGTGACTGTGTGTATGTCTGTTCGGCCCATAATAGCTTCTCCAAATCGCTTAACCGATTTTCATGAAATTTTATGACAAAATAGTGTAAAATATTTTAAAGTGCTGATTAAACTTTGGTTAAAATTTATTAATACTAACGACTGCCCCCCCTGGATCCCCTACTGCTTGTACCCAGGAAAAAATCAAGGAGTGTTGGTAAAAGCAATTTGAGCGTTTAGCAAAAGCTAGGCAGTTTTCTTAAGGTTACTTGCTAGATCAATTAACAGTTACAGATATTTTAAATATAAATTAAAATTATTATCAATGTATTGTAATATTATCTTCTTAATTTTGATCAAAGTTATACATACATACCAAATAATTACATTCTCTGAGTAGACAAGGAAAAGAACTTAGTTTACTTTTACATTCGTATATCCAGGTCCAAAGTAGCCCTGGGCTCTAAGTGGGCCAGGGCCAGCGACTCCAGGGCCCCGGCGGGGATCTCTGCCCTTCCGCCCGGGCCAGTCCGGGCCTGGTTCTGGAACAAACTTCTAACTGAAATCTTTGGATCTCTCACAAGAGTAATTGTTTATCATATCACAATTGTGAATTAAAATCCCTACTCTTCACAAAATCTATATCACCTTGACAGTTGTTTCGGACAAAAGTTTATTTTGAAGAGTTGGACCTAAAATCATAGTTCTTAATTAAGAACTTTATAATTATAAAGTATTTATTAAAATTAAAAATGTATCATGGGAAACTTAAAATAGATGCCAAAAAGGCCTCGCAGTCTATGTGCATACCGGTTCCTTGCTTTGTTGAAATTTTCACACTTTTTCTCACAATTAGACTAATCTATAACAAAATTTTTCAAATGCGCGGAGAAAAGAAATTATTTTAAGAAATTAAAATATCAAATAAGTACAAAACATATTAAAAAATACAGAGAAAATATAGAAACAATTGTAAAAAAAATATATATTAATTTACACCAAAGTCAAATTTTTATAAGTAAAAAAGTTGAAGACCTGTAGCTCTAAAATGGCTGCATTTATCGAGATACGGTTTCCAATTTTAAATTTCTCTTAAAATTCAGGTGTCGCAAAGGTTGGTCAGTTTTTCTTTTTCTCTTCTGGAGGTACGTTAAACCTCCCAAAATTGCAAAATTTTGGTTATCATGTACTGATAAAATGGATTAAAATATAATAAATTGACTGAAAAAGTCAAATAAAAAATATGCTGTTAAAGACTATTGTATTATTTTCTTAAATTGAAAATTTAAAAACTACAGGTAAAAAGATTCATATTAGGCTATTCCGTTAGTATCAAATGGGAACTCAGCAACCCAATACTAACAGAAACGCCGTAGGTGGCGTTGTTATCAGTAAAAATACACATTTTGAATAAAATAACTTGTTTAGTTAAATTTCCTTACAAAATTAGAATTTTTTTTTTTAAACTGGATCACTTTTTATTTCAAAATTATAGGACAATAAAAAAGTACAAAGCTTTAAACCAGTTTTTCTTAAAACATTAAATTTCTACATGCTTCTATCTTCTTAGTAACGCCAGAATAAATACTCTGCCAATATATGGGCCCCTAAGCTCACACTAGGTACTATAGTTATAGTGTACGTGTGAGCTAATATAACTAAAAACTGAAATATATTTTATTTAACTCCAGACTAAATTACCTTTTGTTTGATACCACACAAGCCATGTTTTGACTTATACTCAAATTTTTGAAATCTACCCCCACCCTTAAAAAAAACAAAAATCTAAAATGTATTTTGTTAAACTCCGGACTCAATTACCTTTCGTTTGATATCACACACGCCATATTTTCACTTAAACTCTAATTTTTAAAATATACCCCCACCCTTTTTTTTTAAATAAATTAAAATGTATTTTGTTTAACTGCAGACTCAATTACCTTTCGTTTGATATCACACACGCCATATTTTCACATAAACTCTAATTTTTGAAATCTACCCCCACCCTTTTATTTGGTTTCTGTTCGGTGGATTTTGTTCATTTTTAAATGGGACCATCTCGACCCAAGACCCAGCCTTGGTACCAAATTTCATTAAAATCGGCCAAGCGGTTTTTGAGTTATGCGCGTTGGTCGTTACAGACATACAGACAGACAGACAGACAGACAGACAGACAGACATACAGACAGACAGACAGACAGACAGACGGCGCAACAAAAAAGTTTCAAAATCATCTGAAACGCAAAGATATATAAAAAATTTTTAAATCGGAGCAACTTTTTTTTTCTCGAAAAAATTAGGATCACCATAGCTCACACTACTATAGTATAGTATATGTGTGAGCTAATATTTTATACATTTTAGTTTTTAAACAATTGTAAGAAAAAACAGGTTCAGTTTTTTTTTTCAGGCCATACACTAGCCGTTTAGGACATGGCCATATCCATTAATGATAGCGGGGTTAAGTAACTTAATCATCCTAATTAGACATGAACGAATAGTTTGTTTAATTAGCTAATTGAAACCGAAAACAAGTATTTACTAAGCACCAGATCTTAGAGTTTAACTTTAGCCAAGGGAAAATAAGGCTAAGCTGTCTTGGATTTAAAGTAACCGTTTACAAATGAACCTCTTAAAGAAAACAAATTGAGATAAAACTTGCCTAAACAGCTTGATTGAATCACTATTGAATTTTTACCTTCCGATCCCGCGTACCAATGGCTAGTGAAGGTATTAATTTTTTTTTCAGATAACGCCTAAAATGTGTTATTTTGGTGTATTTTGATCTCAGCAATATCGTCGTGATGTCTGTCTGTGTGTGTATGTGTGTGTGTATATTATTTATGTCCGTAACACGATAGCGCCTAAATCGCTGAACCGATTTTCATAAAATTTTCATGTAAAATAGTACTCGACACTCTAACGAGCTGATTTTGGCCAAAATCCATTAATGCTAATGACACATTTTTGACAATTAAAAATTTAAAAAAATGCTTACTTTTTTACCGAGCGTCGTATCAATATGCGATTTTCGGAATATAGTAGACTATTTCGCTTAATAATTTCTGTTATAACCAAAAAGTTCGTAAGAGCTTTAGTTTCTGAGATATTTACCAAAAACTGTTTTCAAGGCTGATTATATCATGGCTTCATTTGAAGTGTGCTAATAGGCTAGCTAGGAAGGCATCAGATCCATCATGGATCCATTTACTTTTTTAATAAATGGCGTATTCTTGGTTATGGGAAAAAACATATTCTACAAAAGAATAATAAGCGTTTGGCTTTTATGGGTTACGTTTTGAGCAAAAAGATTAAATCATAACAAAAACCAAGTACGCGTAAACGGTCTTCCATAAAACGAATTGAAATAAAGGTAAATCCAAGTTCTCCGATACAAATTTCAAAATAAAAGGTTCTTACAAATTTGGAAATGTTTTTTTAAACTTTGCTATTACAGCCAAACTTCTTTATGTTCAATTTAGCATTGTGACTAAGAGTCATTTGCAGCCGTAATAGCCAAGTTTAGAAAAACATTTCCAAACTAGTAAGAACGTTTCATTTTAAAATTGGTATTGGAGAACTTGGGTTTACTTTTATCTCAATTCTGTTTACGGAATATCATTTTCGCGTACTTGGCTTTTTTTTACATGAAATTTTTTTGTTATGAATTCACTCTTTTTTTAAAGGATTTATATAGTATTTAAGTTTTGCAATGCCTTATTTAAAAAAAATTAAAAAAAAAAATAATTTTTTTTTTCTATAGTTTTATCATAGTTCCTATCAGTCTGCCAAAGCTCAGCTCTCTAGAGTTTCTGGAAGTGGGCAATGTTACTTTTACATAACTTTGCATGTATAGGAGAGGGAAGTAAATTCGAATTTTGGGGTTTTTCCAAGGGTCTGGTCATAATTTGTATCAATCTGCCAGATCTCAGCTTTGTAGCATGTCTGGAAGTATAGTATACATGAGTGAGTGAGTGAGAATTTCGACGTTTTTTGAAATTTCGTAACTACTTTACTACTTTATGGAAGTCCATGAAACTTGGAGGGGTTGTTATCTCTATGAAGATCTACGACTGTGCAAAGATTGAGTTTCGCAGCTCATTCCGAAGTAGATTTTTAGATAGGTTAATATTTCAAGAAAAGATGGTACAGCAGTTGCGCGAACTTGGCCGGACACTGCCATGCCCGTAGATATTAAAAGTTATTAAAAATAAATACTTGGCAAAAAATAAAGTTTTATTTTTTAATTATTAAAATGGGCTAAGCAATTTTTGAGTTATGCGAGTTGGTCTTTACAGAAAGACATAGACAGACGTACAGACAGCCAGACGGCGCAACAAAAAAGTTTCAAAACCATCTGAAACGCAAAGATATATAAATTAAATTAAAATCTGAACAACTTTTTTTTCTAATTTTTGACACGATCACCATAGCTTACAATATTGTAGTTATAGTATACGTGTGAGTCAATAAAAAAAGATATCAAAAACTTTTGACACAGAGTTTGACCATTGATTTAATTTTTTTTCCATATTTAATTGCGTAATAAAATCAAAATTACGTTTCTTTTTTGCAAAATATATTTTAAATACAGTCGAACCTGTTTAACTCGAATTTCTATAACTCGAACTCTCCATAACTCGAACTGTTTGGGTTGTCCCTTTAAGTTCGAGTTATGGAGGTTCGACTGTATATTATTTGTACAACCTTTATAATAAAACCACTTTGAAAACATACACTTGTTTAGGATAGGTCAATATAAGGTTACAAGGGAACCCAAGGCGGTTCGGTTTTTACAAAAAGAAACATTTTTGAAGGGGGCTCCTTATGGCGATTCTGCCCGGGGCGCAACAATCTCTGGCACCCCTGGACCTTGTAGAGAGATTGGGGAGCTATAGGGCCCCAGACCCACAGCACCCTTTCCCAATTCGCCAATTCGAATAATCTTACAAAAGCTAAACGCAGAAAATGCCGGGATATCCTGGACAACGGAATTAAAAAAGAAACTCCATTATTCTTTCACCTACACTCGTAACTACCTCAAACTGCTACTCAACATGTACTTATATGGCGATCTGCAAATTTTAATTCATTGTGCTCTTTTTTAAGGCCTTGAAAATTGTGTAATTAGTTTTTTTGCCATACTTCGTCTCGTAAAAGAGGAACTTTGGAATATTTCGTGATTTTAGCAAACCCTTTTTACATCTTTCTTATTTGACAAGATCTTCAATTTTTTTAAAACTTTTTTTAGGCTATAATTAGGGATTAGGCTCGAGGTTTTGAAATCTCGTGTTATTTTTCTTAGCCTTCATTTGTAGTAAAAAAAGTCCCTTCGGGATTTTTTTAATTAAAATTGCTTTAACGTCGTGATTGTGGCATAAAAGGACATTTTAAGAATTTGGAAAGTTTTATAATAACTGAAGCGAAGCGGCTAGGGTGGGGATTGTTTTTAGAATAAAAAACAGCAGGTTTTGACGTACAGGAACAAGTTTTTATTTTTTGAAATAAGGTCGGGATGAAAAATTCCTTTAATTAAAATTATGAAAATAATTACTTTTACATTAATTATAAGTATAGTTTTTGCAAAATCACTTGAATAACTCCTAAGAATTTGGGTTCTATCGATTTCATGAAATTTTGCTTCATTCTGCCCTTCAAAAGTTATCCAAATTCATATAAAATCTTCCTGGTATAATTTCAACCCTACCGACAGAGAAAAGGCGCGGCTCTTTGCGGTCCGACCAAAAAGTATTTGTTTTCTGACGGACTGAGTCCAGGTGGATGGACGGCACCTGATTGCCAGATTTTTTTGAGATGCGCTTTTAATTGCTTTCAGGTGTCCTTTTCGGGACCCTTTTAGTCGGCAGTATGCAGAGTTAGAAAATAAATCAGTGTCGTTTCTGTAGGTGTAGGAATAGAAAGTTTTATTATCTATTTTTATTTCTTTAGTTTACGCCATAATTAAATGAAGTAATTATCATGAGTATATCTACCGCCGCCCATGTCACTTTCTTTAAAGCATATGCCGATGGTCGGCTTTTATCATTGTTCAACTGACTTTGCAAAAACTATAACAGGATAGGAAACAATTTATAGAGAATAATTTAAATTATAATAAAAAATATATATTTATATAAGAAAGGCCAGACTGGTTGACGGAACATCAAAGCAGGTTCGGATTCGATCAATTCTAATTGTCTTGATTCTTCCGTTCCTCACGATTGTTAAGACAGCGCGTACTTTTAGATACTGGAGAAACGGTCAGTCGCGTTCAATGATCAGCGTTTCAAATCGATAAAACCCCATCTTGCTACTAGGTATTTATTGCCAATCAGTTCAAGAGTATAGATTTATGGGTAGGGGACAATTCGCCGCGGGGAGGATTCGCCACCGGTCGATTTGCCGTGGGGACAATTGGCCGCGTGATTTTTTGTTTAGTTTTTATTTTAATCTAAATTAACTTTTTTTTTTTTTTACGGGTATGCGCATTCGCAAGGAGATCCCTATCACGCTCGACAAGCGGCAAGTGCGCGGAAATGTTGGTGTGTGTTGGTTTTGAAACGGTTCAGGTTGTAACCTGCAGGGAAAACTGTCGCAGGGAGTTTATTCCACAGCGATGCTGTTCTCCAGAGATATGAATTCTGATATAATGAGGTTCTTGGTGCCTCTATTTTGACAGTAAATTGATGGTTACCGTCTGTTTGACGTGTTCGCCTAGTATGTGCTACTCCCGGGGGATACGTGCCAACTCTTTAGAGCATTTTCCGTGATAATACCTGTAGAAGAGAGAGAGATCGCCCACAGTTCTTCGATGTTCGAGACTATCCAAGCTACGGGTAAGTGCGGGGTCATTGATCAGCTTGATAGCTCGCTTTTGCACGGTGTTCAAAAGCATTAAGGTATGTTTGGGTGCCGCACTCCATATATGTGAGCAGTACTCCATAGTTGGTCGAATCTGGGCTTTGTAGAGTGTCAGCAGTTGGCTTGGTGTATACAGATGTCTTGTACGAAATAGCACCCGAAGCTTTTGGGACGCCCTTTTAGCTATATCTGCCACGTGACTGTGCCAAGGCATGTTGGTCTCTGCAGTGACTCCTAAGATGTTCAACTGGCTCTGCAATGTGACAGCACTTCCAGATAGCATGATGTTTGGCTCACCGGTGCTAGTCTTTTTTGAAAACAGGGCTGCTTGGGTTTTCTGCGCGTTGAACTGTACAAGGTTTTTGTTGCCCCAGTCCTCTATTATCTCCAGGTCGTTATTTATCTGCGATATTTGAGTTAGTCTAAGATGATGGAATTCACGTGCGGATAGACACTGAGTGGGTGGTATGACTGAGGAGACTACATTGCCATCATCTGCAAAGCAATAAAGTGGATTTACTGTTTTATCTATGAGGTCATTTATGTAAATCAGAAAAAGTGTTGGCGAAAGGATTGCTCCCTGTGGCACACCAGCATTTATTTGGTAAGAGTTGGAGTTCCGGCCATCCAGTGCAACATAAATGGATCTATCCTTAAGGTAACTTTCAAACCAAGTGCAAAGTCTCGGCGACAATCCCGTTGCTTTGAGTTTGTTGAGCAGATTTTCATGCCAGACTTTATCGAATGCTTTAGATATATCTAAGGCAATTGTTCTTGTTTCACCTCGCAACTCAATCGCTTTTTGCCATAAGTGAGTGACGTATGTAAGTAAATCGCCAGTTGACCTATATTTTCGAAATCCGTATTGCTTGTCGTTGATAATTTTGTATTTTTCCAAGTACTTGGTTAGGTGATTGTTCACAACTCTTTCCATTACTTTTGATATCACCGGAAGTACAGCAATTGGTCTATAGTTTAACGGATCTGTCTTTTTTCCTTTCTTTGGAATGGGTTGTACTGCGGCAGACTTCCATGATGATGGATATACTCCTTGCCTATAAGATAAATTGAATAATTTTGCGAAAGTTGGGGTGAGTTCGCTGGCACAATTTTTGAGTACTATCGCGGGAATGCCATCTGGACCCATTGCTTTGTTTGTATCCAACTTTTTAAGGGATTTTCGTATTTCTCTGTGACAAAAGGGTACCTCTGGCATACTGTGGGAAACCCTTTCAATGAACGGTGGAGTTTTTCCATTTGGCACTGTTAGGTTTGAGTTGGAGGAAAAGATTTTGGCCAGCATATTGGCTTTTTCCTCTGATGTTGTGGCTAAGTGAGTATTTTTATCTGTAAGTGGTGGTATGGATGACTTGGTGAAGTTTGATCCAACGGCTTTTGCAAGAGACCAAAAGGACCTAGAACTACTTGGACAATTCAGCAACCTGTTTTTTATTCTTTGATTGTATGTTTCTTTGGCGGCGTCAATAGTAATTTTACAACTATTTCTGGCTTCTATAAATTCTGTGTGGTTTTGAGCGGTTTGTTGTCGTTTCCAAAGGTTATATGCTCTGTGTTTTTCCTGTACAGCCGTTTGACACTGGCTGTTGAACCAAGGTTTTGCATTAGCTCTGCGTTTTATTGTATGTGGGATATATGCATCCATTCCAGATAAGATTACTTTTGTTATTTCATTACAGTAAATAGTGGGATCAGCTGTTTTAAAGCAAACCTCTTGCCATGGAAAATCCAGGTAAAACTGTTTAAGGTCATTCCATTTTGCCGATTTATAGTGCCACATTTTACGAGGAAGTGATTGTTGACTTGGCGGTATGAACATTTCGCACTTTGTTCTTATAAGTTTATGATCGGATGAACCAAGTGGGGGATCTACTTGAATTGTGTACAAGTCAGGATTTGTAGTTAGGAACAAGTCTAAAAGCGCTGCAAATTCACCCCTTTCTGAGATACGGGTAGGTTCATCGACAAGCTGCGTTAGACCACAACTTATGGCAAAAGCTTCTGCTTCCCTGCCTTCATTATCTGTTTTGTTGTGGTGTTTTAGCCAGGGTATATTGTGGACGTTGAAATCGCCTAAAAAAACAATTTCCGCATGTGGATAGTTAGACTGTATACTATCACAGTTTTCGGATAATGTCGCAAAAAAGTTTTGATACTCGGTGTTACTTGGCGGTCGGTAGAGGCAGCAAATGAACTTGGTCGATGACATGAAAGGTCATTTTTAATGTACACACAAATCCCAAAATTATGTCGAAATCGGTGGTGTAGGTCATAGCCGGGATAAAGATAGTTCACAATAGGTGTTGCAGAACTGATTTTAGTTTCGGTGAGAACAAGGATGTCAGGTCTTTGTTCTTCAAGATGTTGGTGAACTGAATTCATGTTGGTACTTAATCCTCTTATATTGCTAAAATCAATTCTGAGTTGAGTTTTTGGTCTTCTTTTAATATCTTTGCATGAAGAACCCCCAGGATCACCCGACGCCCGGAGATCCGAGTGGTCGGGTATTTTACCTCCGGAATATTTTGATCCTGGAGGCGCCATCATGCTATCTGTTACTCATTGTTGGAACCGGACTGCCAGCGCAGTAGCGGAACGTGGTGATACCACTTAGCGCTACTCACTTCTGGCATGGTGGTATCTCACCGGTCGACGCCCAATGAGTAAAAAGCGTCTACCACCTACCTTATTTCTTCTTAAATCATAACTCCCCTGTCCTCTTGTTGGGTGTTCAAAATCTGTGTTAAACCTAACTGGTGTCTAGACCACCAACATTTTGCAAAAAAAAACTCCACAAAAAGAAAATGCTTTTTTAATAAAAATTATTTATAAAAAAATCAAAAACTTTTTTTCTTAATGCTTTTTTAAAAAGTAGTTTTTTTGAAAAACTAATATATAAAAAAACGAAGAAAATTAAAAAAAAATGATTTTATATTTTTTTCAAAAATAATATGTTTACTACACACGAGACATTAAAATAAAAATTAAAACAATTCTAATGGCGAATTTTCCCGCGGCAAATCGGCCGGCGGCAAATTGGCCCACGACGAAGCGGCCCGAAGCGAATTGTCCGATTCCCTAGATTTATAGCGCGAGAAGTATTAAAATTTTCTACAATTATTTTGCTTTTTTACACAAAATTTGAAAAGTTAAAATCAAAACTAATGAGAAAGTCGCTGTTATATTTTACATAAAAAACTTTCTATAAAAATGTAATTATTTCACAATTATTTTTTTTCTCAAAAAAAATCAATCCTTTATTCAAGCATCCTACAGATTCTGAATTTTTCTTGTCTTTTAAACCAGGGAATAAAAGTGGCCCTTTCTATCTCAAGTCAATTTATAGAGGGATAAAAATACACTTTTAGGACAAGGTATACAGCTATTTTTGCTCTTTTTGATTTTTTTGGGAATACTCTACTAAAATTTAACATATGATTAATAGGAACCTCTGTAATCAGTTACTATCGGCACCTTTTTAAGATAAGTAACTTTTTTTCAGATTTTTTGTATAGCGTCATGTTTTCTCCTTAAAAAATGTCGATGAGTAAAAGTATATTATACACCAAAGCATAAATGTGGCAATTTTTATCCCGAGGCAAAAAGTTGATGGAGGGATAAAAAGACACTTTTATCACGAGGTTTATAAGCTATTTTTCAAACGTTTTAGTTTATTTTCCGAGTTTTTTTCTATTTTTTTATTATTTTTAAGTTTTGACGTTATTTTTTTGAGTTTTTACTATTATCTCTTGTTAGTCACTTTTAATCTCGATTGCGACATTTTATCCGTGACTTTTTATCCTGATTTTATTTTTATTTGTCAATTTTCATCCCGAAAATAAAAAGTGACCCCTTAATCCTTAAAAATGGGGATGAAAAGTGAACTTTACATGGGAAAACTTCACCCAAAATTATACATATAAAGGTAGTAAATATTTCCTTATCTCTCCCGGTTATCAATTCAGGGACGTGTAGGATTCCATCTATCATTTCGAATAAACAGAAGAGCTTTGTCCAATGGCAAGCTCTAAATCGTCTCTGGATCGTCACGTGTTATGAGAAGATACATCAGAAACGATCAATTACTTCAGGGCAGAGATATTAGAACATTGAAGAGATTGGATTTTACAACCAACCAAAATAGAAAAAGTGGGGACGCCATGCGTTTGACATATCGAAAACAATAATTGGGCACTTGGTGTTCTGTGGGTCATGGCCTGCCGGCAGCCCAAACCAAACTGTTTTATAATTTGATTTTATCGTGACGGGCCCGTGCAAAATGGCAGAAGACGGGTTGTTTTTGTGTTGTGTTACTGATATTTCTCCATTTTATCCAAATTCGATTAAGAAAACTCGCAAAAACTTTCAAACAAATAAACAAAAACAGCGGTTGACAAGAATATGACATTTCGTCTTTTGTTCTCTGGGTTTTTTTGGTTGGGACGAGGCCATTTTGGATTTGCCGGTTTTACTTTGGCCAAATCCAATCCGCTAATGTTCTATTATCCGTGCTTCAGGGTAGGAAATCAGTTTTCGATGCAATTGCGCAATATTCTTTGAACAGCGCGCGACTATTTCCCGGCTTGCCATTGGTCGAGACGAGATATTTTCTAAGCTGTGATCTATCACTTTTCACGATTACGGGAATAGAGCCCCTGGGACCAGTGGCGGCTGCTACAGGGAGCCCTCCCAAAATTAGACAATAAACAGTATTTTAAATTGATTTATTTTAAAAAAAGTTAAATCTTCCCTTACGACAGGATTGTCTAGTTCTTTTTATTATCTGTGGTTACCAACAAGCGATTAATTGGATGAACTTTTTTAGCGTAAATAATTACAAGCCGAGAGCTCCGCGCGGGGCAAAGTTTTAATTTTACCCGTTTTTCAGCGGGGTATGGGTGGATGTTCGCGAGCGGAGGCGGGAGGAATGTTTGCTTGTGTTAAGGCCATTATCATCGAGCGGAAACGTCCGTTGCCCTTATAGATGTTGCCGATTCTATCCTTAGTGAAGATGTATGAGTTTGTTTTGATTTGGGGTATGTCAGTAGTAAAAAGCATTGCCGGTCGCGTGTCATTGTTTATTTTTGTTATCGTTTGTTTAACTGTGCAAATTTAAATACCTAAAAATCCTAAAAATAAGCCAAAATTTTAGTGCAAGTAATAAAAAATTATACGATGCTGAAAAGTGGTTGTGCGGTTGTGAAAAACGAAACGCTTTTTTTTGCTTTATTTGTCTTATTATGAACAATCCACGAAGTGATCCTGCGTGGGTGGCAAAAGGAATGTGTGATATCAAGCACTTTAGTGAAAAGTTAAAGACACAAAATAAGTGCTACTTATTTAAATATACACATAGAATTTTCTATGCTAGGCAAGACTGATATGTGCCAATTGAATAGTGCCTATAGGCAAAACATAGTAGGTTAACAGACTGTTTAAAATTCTGTGGGATTTTTGAGGTTGCTTTACGGGGTCATGATAAGTCTGAAACTGGTGCTAATCCAAACACTTTGCGCATGTAAAAGTAGGGCGAATAAACTTTATCTATAAACAAATAAACTAAAAACTACACCAAGTAGCAGCTTGTTTGTAAAATGCAAAACTAAATTGTTTAGGTAAGTTTTTTATATACCGGGTGGGCCAAAATAAACCGGACATCATATAACTTTTGAACCATATAATCGATTTTAGTGGGATGAGCAAATTTCCCAGTGTATACAGCGCAGAACTTTATGCTATATATGAAGCTTTGATCTATGTAGACAGCAAAAAACAGAAGTACAGTGTAATAGTAACGGATTCCCTAAGTGCACTTCAATCAATTACCTCCGTTTACTCAAAGCACCCAATAGTTCAACTTATTAAAGAACAGTTTTTTAAAATCCCAAATTTCTCGTTGACTGTGGTTCTCATGTGGGTTCCTTCCCACGTAAATATTAAGGGAAATGAGATGGCGGACTTACAAGCTAAAAACGCGATAAGTGACACAAACTCTAAAGTTCTAAATGAAACTGTAGGTAGTGATTTTAAAACGTGGCTAAAATCGAAAATTCAATCAATGTGGCAAGAAAAGTGGGATAATTCTACATCCAAATTACACGAAATAAAAAAATCCGTAAACAAGTGGACATTTTTACCAAAATCTCGCCGAGTTCAAATAATAACAACTAGGTTAAGAATAGGTCACATTAAATTAACTCACGAACATATTTTTTAAAAAACCAATGCACCTATACGCGCCCTGTGCCGTGAAATAATCACAGTGAGACACATATTAATTGACTGCCCAAACTACAACAACCAGAGACACAAACACAAATTGAAAAACAATTTAATGGAACTACTAAACAATAGTGAACAGACCACCAATCATCTTCTGAACTTTTTAAAAGACTGTAATTTGGTACATTGTATTTAACTATTGTAAACTTCTTTGAGTGCGCTAATGACCTTAGTGGTCGATGCGCCTTACAATAAAAGAAAAAAATGCAGTTGGCAGAGAATTAATCAGAGTTCTAACTTAATATATGTTTTTGTTTGACATCTCAAAATCCAAGATGGCGGACGAAACTAAAATGTACCCTTCAAAAATGCTCGTTTATTTTATTTTTGTGTTGCGAACATGTTTTAAGAATTTTTTTAAATTGATAAAAAAGCTGCATTCTTGCCACGCACAACAAGGTAAGAATCAGCAAAATCGGTTTAGTGGTTTTAAAAAAATATATTTTTGTTTCAACCATTGTTTTGCATATTATACGATTGCCTTGCCACATGTCTGCATTTATTTCATTATAAATTCATTACCACTGAACCGATTTTGATAAAATAAAAAATATCCTGGTTAAAATTGATTTCTTTTTAAAGATCATGATCAAAGTTTATCGCCATCTTAAAATTTAAGATGGTGGATAGAGTCATACTTGATTCTTCAAAATGGCGTATTTATTCTTATTTTCCCAAAATGTTTTAGTTTTCTTTTTATTTTATAGAAAAGCACTACATTTTCTCCACACAACTGGGTACAAATTAGTGAAATCGGTGTGATGGTTCTTAAAAAATCTATTTTTGTTTCAACCATTGTTTTACAGATTATACGATTGCATTGCCAATCCTGTCTGCATTAATTTCCTTATTAATTCGTTATTACTAAACCAATTTTATTGAAATGAAAAAATCATGGTGAGAATTGATGGCTCTTTAAAGATTGTGATCAAAATTTTCCGCCATCTTAGAATTTAAGATGTCGGACCGGACAGAATCATACTTGATGCAATGCAATCGTATAATAAACTATAACCACTTCACCGATTTTAGTACTTTATACCTTGTTAAGCGTGCTTTTCTTTAAATTAAAAAAGAACTAAAACATTTTCGGAAAATAAAAATAAAGTTCCCCCTTTGAAGGGTTCTGTCCGACATTTTAACTTTTAAGATGGCGGCAAATTTCGATTATAATCTCTAAAGAACAATCCATTCTCACAATGATTTTTTTTTATTTTACTAAGATCGGTTCAATAATAGTGAGTTTATAAGGAAATTAATGCAGACAGGATTGGCAATGCAATCGTATAATCTATAAAACAATGGCTGAAACAAAAACAGACTTTTTGAGAACCACCACAACGCTTTTACTAATTTGTACCTTGTGTGCGGGGGGAAAATTAGTGCTTTTCTATAAATTAAAACAAAAACTAAAATGTTTTTAGAAAATAAGAATAAACACGCCATTTTGAAGAATAAAGTATGATTCTGACCGCCATTTTAAATTTTAAGATAGCGATAAATTTTGATCATGATCTTTAAAAAGCAATCAATTCTCACCAGGATGGTTTTTATTTCATTAAAATCATTTCAGTAGTAATGAATTTATAAGGAAATCTATGCAGACATGATTGGCAAGGCAATCGTATAATATTCAAAAGAATGGTTGAAACAAAAATATTTTTTTAGAACCATTGAACCGATTTTGCTAATTTGTACCTTGTTGTGCATGGCAAGAATACTGCTTTTTTAGTGATTTAAAAAAATCTCTAAAACGTGTTCGCAACACAAGAATAAACGAGCATCTTTGAAGGGTACAATTTAATTTCGTCCGCCATCTTGGATTTTGAGACGGCAAAAAAAAACTATAAACTATATTTTTTCAAAAGTCTGATTAATTCTCTGCCAGGTGCAGTTTGACACATTAAAATCAAAAAGTTATAATGAAAAAACAATTGTCCGGTTTTTTTTGGCCCACCCGGTAACTTTCTGCCCCCCCCCCCCCCCCCAATTTATAATGTCACTGCCTGGAAGTATCCTAAACCTTTAAAAAGTGCCCAACTTGGATCATTCTGTACATTATCCATCAGAAAGTTGAATGGAAAGGGTCTATTTAAGTTCGCATGTAGATTTTAGATGGCGCGTGTGGTGTTGTGTGTAAATTTAGAGCTTGTATAAAGGGTTTAATTAGTTGAAAACCTAAATAAATATTTGGGCAAACAGGCTTATTAAAACGAAAAGCCTACGATCCGCATCTCTGGTTTCTTAACCCTTCGCTACTCGCGTCTTATTTAGTTAGGTTTTTAATCGCATGGATTACGATTTCTTTTTTACTTTTTGTGGAACGGCTACTTCTTACGTTTACACTGTAAAAAAATCGTCTTAAAGCCTTTTTCCTCGAGGTTACTAGTCACTCATTTAAGAAATGACGTCACGGTTACTCGAAGCAACCGCTGTATGACGTCTTCAAACAGTCAGTTGTGGATGACATTTCCAATTGTTTGTTTTTGTTTTTACCAGCAATTTCCGAAATGCAGAAAATAATTCATTGTTTCCACCAATGCATGTCCACCCCGATTCAAAAAACGTATCACGGGCCATGGATTTGCACCAGTTTTAAATGCAGCGTTACCTGATGCGTTTTTTGAATCGGGGTGGAATTGGAAACAGGGTGCTCCTTTGGTATTCTGTGGTAAGGCCGCAGTACCACAGAACACCGAAGGCAGTACATTTAAAGACTAGTTGCAGTTGAATTGATATAGTACCAACTTCAATCTTAATTCGTTGTTAATATATATATTAAAATCAAACATTTAAAAAAAAACAAAAAAACACGATATTAACCTCAACATATTTCAGCAACCACGGCTAGGCTGGTTACACTGTGTGGTTACTCGTGACGTCATAGTTAGTGTTACTCAACGAAGAAAAACAGAAAACGAGTTACTGCGAGGAAAAAGGGTTTTAGATCAAAGCAAATTGCTTTGAAGTAAAATAATTTGTGCTTTCCTATTCACCAAGAAAATATTTTCTTAATATGGCACAAAAAATGTCTTGCCTCTTATTTTAATGTGAAAAGGAAATTGTTTTATTATAAATTAGAACTGAATTAATCTAAGGCACCGTTTTCTCTGGAAGCAAAATATTACTTATATGAAGACAATTTTTTACTGAAACAAAACAATTAAAGAAGAAAAATAAAGTGTAATTTCAAGATTAAACGTTGCGTTGAACTAAAAATAAATATTTTTTTTTTATAGTGGGACTTTCCGTCGAATCAGGACCAATCACAAAGAAATATTTTAATTCAAAACAAGGTTTTAAGGTAAATCAATATATTCAAGAAAAAAACGTGTTTTTATTCTAGACAAAAATTTTTGCTGTGTTCGTTTAAATTATTGTTGCTTAGTTCAAGAAAACTAAAAAAAAAATAGGTATCAATAATTTTATGGCATTACATAACAAAAAAACTGATAATTTGTTAATTTTACTCATCTTTTTTGAAAAATAGTAAGAATAAAAAAAGTTAAGTAAGTAAGTAAGATTTTGGTAAAGTATTTTTTTATTACATCACATTCTAAATTAAATGTATTTGTAAAAAATAAACAAAGTGGCATTAATTTTACTCAAATCGACTGCACTTGATGTCAGTGGCTCAGTCTCCTGTTACTAAAATAGGAATTTTTATTCACTAAAAAAAAAAACAAATACGCACACACAATAGATTAAATTACCAAAAAGGATTTTAAAATCAATTACAGGGATGGTCACTTGGATTACTATTGTAATTCACTCACTCAAATTTACTGATAATTAGTAATGGTATTAAAACCGTTTGTTTTCTAAAGGCATTAAAATGCGCTAAAAGGCGCAACCGCATCTAGATCATATTATTATAGGTACGTATCTAGTTGTGGTAGTAGTAGGGCAAATGGCATGCCCTTTTCACAAACCTCGATTTGGCCGCACACCATATAACAAACTTAGTCAGAGCATATTATTTTAGAAGGCTTTCCGTTTTCGGTCTAGAAGCAAATCAATTACTTTTTGGCAACAGACCATTTCCCCCTAATTTGACCCCGCTGAATCCGAATATCTCTGTTGCCAACTCGAAAAGTCGACACGGACGGAGAAAATCCCCCCAAACCCCCAAAAACCTGTTTTTTTTTCAGTTTTATGCAATTTTCTCAAAAACCAACCTTTT
The DNA here is from genome assembly GCA_963576565.1 of Aspidapion aeneum. Lineage (NCBI taxonomy): Eukaryota > Metazoa > Arthropoda > Insecta > Coleoptera > Brentidae > Aspidapion > Aspidapion aeneum. Next base: position 61,553,705 of record OY755047.1, read on the forward strand.
TATCAAAAATTGCAAAGAACAGTTTTTTGTGGAGAATAAAATTCCCTTTCCAACGATCTATTGGTCAATAAGGTTAGGAAAAGCAAGTAGCTCTTCAGTGGCGTACGTAAATTGGGATTATTTAGAAAAAACATGTTTATTATAGGTTTTTCAAAGTTTTCTCAAAAAGTACACTTTTTAGGAAAAAATATGTTGTATACTTTATTGTAGAACATAACATTTTCTTTTAAAAACCTTATTAAAATGTCGGGTTGTTGCCATATTTAAGGCTTTAGGGGCGTACTGATATAAACTTATTTTCAAAAATAACTGAAATAATCAGTTTTTCTTGCATATTAAAATATCTTTTCTAAGATTTTCAAAAAAAATGTGCCTTTATTCTTTATTGAGGATAAGACAATTTCTTTTTAAATGATATATTTCAAAGTGAGGTTAATGTTATGATAAATACTTCAAAAAGTTCGTAATTTATACCTACTAAAATAAAATGTTTCCTAATTAAAATAAACTGTTTTTTGATTAGATTATATATTTTGATTTATCTAAATAAGTTCTTTAAAGCAAAAAAATACCGGTGGTTATAAGGGGAGGGGGCAAAGGGGCCATGGCCCCCCCTAAGCAATATTTTTGTGCGGAAAGTAACAGTAGTAACTTTGACACAGGTGTTTTTGGTTATTTTTTTAAGCATATGAAACTAAAAATAAAGTGGTGAATCTTATGCAACGGTTTGGGGTGGGGGGCATAATCATAATTAGGTACTCATTGGGATCAACAACCAACCTGTCAACCTGTTAGGAAGAGTTTGATATTTTTTTGCCTTATACTTATGCAATTTATGAACAGGCCCCATAGTATTAAAAATCACTGATCCACTGGCTTCGCCGCGCCACACTGAGGTAATCATCTGAAGGCGGCTAACTTAGCTTCCCATTAGTACAAAAGGTTAAAAAAAATCGACAAAACAAAATATTAAAAATACAAATTTACCGTATCAAGTCGAATTGACCTGTCCAGTCGATGTGGACCCGCGGCCGTACTTTCGATCTTTTATACTTTCGATCTTTTGTACTTTAAAACTTTTGTACTTTCGACCTTTTGTATTTTCGACCTTTTGTACTTTCGACCTTATTTTTTCAACCTTTTGTACTTTCGACCTTTTGTACTTTCGACCTTTTATCCGCCGCTCTTTATTATCCACCGAAAAACTAATAAGACACAAAATTGATTAGTTTGGATTGATCTTAAATAATTTCTTTAAATTAAGAACACCACTGGAGCGGTAAATATAAAATAACTTCCCCTTTGTTATACATCGTTTGAAAGGAAATTTTATTGGCTATGACGAATTGTGAAACACATTTTTTGATAAAGAGCTTGGCTTTTAAGAAAATTGAATAAAACGTATGAAAAACATGTTTTTTTTTAATGATTTGTTGAAATCACCCCCATTGGCGGACGTCGCTGGAGAGTTTGCTATAAGTCAATCCCCACCGAGTTTCACATTCTTAAAAAGAGAATTTCCCTGTCTACAAAAAAGTGTAAAACAAGTTTTTTCATGTTAGGCTTAGTTTTTGAGAAAATTAGATAAAACGTGTAACAAAAATGGTTTATTTTCTGTTTTTTCAAAATTAATTTAATTTACGGATGCCCCTGAAGTTTTATTTATAAAACCGATTTAATCATGTTATACGTCATTTTCAAGGAAATTTTATTGAGTATACCAAAATGTGATACATAATTTTCAGTAGATATTAGTTTAAAAAAAAATTAAATAAATCTTGGAAAAAACATAGGTATTTTTTCAACTTTTTTTAATTACTTAAATTAACGGACGCCGCTGAAGAGCTTGTTATTAGTCTAACTTTATTAAGTTATACCATGTTGAAAAGGCAATTTTATTGTCTACAATAAAGTGTATTATACATTTTTCCCTTAGAAGCTTAGTTTTTAAGTAAATTTGAAAAAACCTTAAACTTTCAGATTTTGGGGGGTCTGGGGGGGTTTCTAAAGGTTTTTGAGCCATTAAAAAAAATATGTTATTATTTTTTAATTATACAAATATATATTTTGAATGTACACCTGTAACAATTTGGGCTTTCCAGCGGCAATTTAAAATTCCGCCACCATTTTGGCCGCCATCTTGAATATCTCAGCCCCTGTCAATATTTCGAGTTGGCAACAGGGATCTTCGGATTCAGCGGGGTCAAAATAGCGGAATTGCCCATTTGCCAAAAAGTAATATAAAATGCTTCTAGAAAGTGGATTTTCCCGAATCTTGCCTGAACTAACTAGCGAAGTTAGGAAAACATTTCCAAATTAGTAAGAACCTTTCATTTTGAAATTTGTATTGGAGAATTTGGTTTTACCCGAGAAGAGCAAACACCTGCTCTTCTCGGATTTTACTTTTATCTCAATTCTTTTTACAGAATACCATTTTTGCGTACTTGGCTTCTTATTACATTAAATGTTTTTGTTATGATTTCACTACTTTTGTAAGGGTTTCGATCATATTTAAGTTTTAAAGTAGTAAAATATGCGAAATAAAACTCTTGCAATGCCTTATTTCAAATTTTGAGGTTTTTAATTTCTTCCCATGGTTTTATCATAGTTCCTATCAGCCTTCCAAAGCTCAGCTCCCTAACGTTTCTGGAAGTTGGCAATATTACTTTTACATAACTTTAGATTTATAGGGGAGGAAAGTTAATTCAAATTTAGGGGTTTCTAATTTTTTTTGTATAGTTTTGTCATAGATCCTATCGGCCTTCCATAGCTCAGCTCTCTAGCATTTTTGGAAGTGGACATTTTTACATTTACATAAGTTTACCTTTATAGGGGAGAAAAACAAATTAAAATTTTGGTGCTTTTAAATTTTTTCCTATTTCCTATCAGTCTGCTAAAGCTCAGCTCTCTAGCGCTTCTGGAAGTGGGCAATGTTACTTTTACATAATTTTACATGTATAGGGTCAAAAACAGTTAAATTTTAGCTTTGGTGCTTTTCTAGAAAAGTAGAATTTTGATAATCTATATATCGTCGCCCTAGTGGTGAACTGTCCTAACCCACATAAACACAAACTTGAGGTAGCACACTTTTAAAATGTATTTTTTATGGAAAAAATCATGTTTTCGTGTCTAAAATTCTAAACAAAAGACGAAAAGCAGTATGTTTTAATCTTCTGTTGCAGGTTAATAAAAAAAACATGATTTTATTAATGATTTTTTTTTAAAGCGTGCTATTTTTAGTTTTGTTTATGTGGCGTAGGACAGTTCACCACTAGGGGGACGATATGAGTGAGTGAGTGAGTGAGTGGCAATTTCGACGTTTTTTGAAATTTTGTAACTACTTTACTACTTTATGGAAGTCCATGAAAGTGGAGGAGTTGTTAACTCTATAAAGATCCACGACTGTGCAAAGTTTGAGTTTCGTAACTCATTCCAAAGTAGAGTTTTATGTAGGTCAAATATGGGCTGAAATGTTTCAAGAAAAGATGGTCCAGTAGTTTACTCAAACTTGGCGGGGAACTGCCGTGCCCCCAGATATAATCATTAGAATATGTGTGGATTGCAATGGTAATGCATGCAATTACCGAAGGGTTAAAAGCTATCATAGAAAATGTAGCCATAGTCAGCTTTTTTATTGAAAGCTCAACTTGTAGCGAGTACGGAAAAATGCCTCTTGAGGTGCGCTTTTTGAAAGTACAAGAGTTTTATTGAACAAAACATTATAAAAGTTTTCAACTGCCGGGCTTTAAAGGACATTATATATACCGCGTGAAAAAAGCTATAGGAAAAGTTAAAATGCACTTTTTCTTACATCCTATGCATTGTCAATACCTGTGGAAAATTTATGTAAGGCCTAATTTTTAAGCACCTAAGACATATGTTATTATTTTTTGCCCAACTGCAGCACGGCGAAAGGAAGGGAAATGTTTTCGCTTGAGATATGTATGTATGTAAATATGTCTGTTTGTGTCGCACTAGAGGCTAAAGGGCTGAACCGATTTTGACGAAAAAGGTGTCGTTGAATTGCCACTGATCCCGAAGCTGCTATAGGCTATATTTTTTTATACAAGAGTCAATATGGCGGTCGTCAGACACCATTTTCATGTCGGCTTTAAGGCATACAAATTACCTAAATTTCAGGCCACGGTAATTTTCCTGTTACGTATAAACAGTATTTATCCCATTACCCCCTCAAATTCGTGGTTTTCCTGGATATATTTGTATAATTTATTTCCTCAGAGGTGGGTATTTTATATTACCCACTCTACCTAGAAGAATCCAGTTTAACACTGAAAATAGATTTCTTGTATCTAAGTAATATTTACTTACTGGGAATTTACTTACTTGGCTCATCCGATCATAAACTTATAATAACAAAGGGCAAAATGCTCATACCACTAAGCCAACAATCACTTCCGCTTAAAATGTGGCACTATAAATCGGCAAAATGGAATGACCTTAAACAGTTTAGGTTTGCTTTAAAACAGCTGATCCCACTATTTGCTGTAATGAAATAACAAAAGTAATTTTATCTGGAATGGATGCATATATCCCACATACAACAAAACGCAGAGCTAATGCAAAACCTTGGTTCAACAGCCAGTGTCAACGGGCTGTACAGAAAAAACAGAGCATTTAACCTATGAAAACGACAACAAACCGCTCAAAACCACATAGAATTTATAAAAGCCAGAAATAGTTGCAAAATTGCTATTGACGCCGCCCAAGAAACATACAATCAAAGAATAAATAACAGGTTGCTGAATTGTCCAAGTAGTCAAGGTCCTTTTGGTCTCTTGCAAAAGCTGTTGGATCAAACTTCACCAAGTCATCCATACCACCACATACAGATAAAAATACTCACTTAGCCATAACATCAGAGGAAAAAGCCAATATGATGGCCAAAAAAAAACTCAAACCTAACAGTGCCAAATGGAAAAACTCCATCGTTCATTGAAAAGGTTTCCCACAGTATACCAGAGGTACCCTTTTGTCACAAAGAAATACGAGATCCCGTAAAAAGTTGGATAAAAACAAAGCAATGGGTCCAGATGGCATTCCCGCGATACTACTCAAAAATTGTGCTAAGGAACTCACCCGAACTTTCGCTAAATTCTTCAATTTATCTTACAGGCAAGGAGTATATCCATCATCATGGAAGTCTGCCGCAGCCCATTCCAGAGAATGGAAAAGACAGGTCCGTTAAACTATAGACCAATTGCTCTATTTCCGGTGATATCAAAAGTAATGGAAAGAGTTGTAAACAATCACCTAACCAAGTACTTGAAAAAGTAGAAAATTATCAACGACAAGCAATACGGATTTATAGGAAATATAGGTCAACTGACGATTTACTTACATACGTCACTCACTTATGGCAAAAAGCGATTGAGATGCGGGGTGAAACAAGAACAATTGCCTTTGATATATCTAAAACATTCGATAAAGTCTGGCATGAAAATCTGCTCAACAAGCTCAAAGCAATGGAATTGTCGCCGAAACTTTGCACTTGGTTTAAAAGTTACCTTAAGGATAGATCCATTTATGTTGCACTGGATGGCCAGAACTCCAACTCTTACCAAATAAATGCTGGTGTGCCACAGGGAGCAATTCTTTCGCCAACACTTTTTCTGATTTACATAAATGACCTCAAAGATAAAACAGTAAATCCACTTTATTGCTTTGTAGATGATGGCAATGTAGTCTCCTCACTCATACCACCCACATGTCTCTCCGCACGTGAATTCCATCATCTTAGACTAACTCAAATATCGCAGATAAATAACGACCTGAAGATAATAAAGGACTGGGGCAATAAAAACCTTGTACAGTTCAATGCGTAGAAAACCCAAGCAGCCTTGTTTTCAAAAAAGATCAGCACCGGTGAGCCAAACATCATACTATCTGGAAGTGCTCTCATATTGCAAAGCCAGTTGAACATCTTAGGAGTCACTGCAGAGACCAACATGTCTTGGCACAGTCACGTGGCAGATATAGCTAAAAGGGCGTCCCAAATGCTTGGGGTGCTATTTCGTTCAAGACATCTGTATATACTAAGCCAACTGCTGACACTCTACAAAGTACAGATTCGACCAACTATGGAGTATTGCTCACATATATGGAGTGCGGCACCCAAACATACCTTAATGCTTTTGAACACCGTGCAAAAACGAGCTATCAAGCTGATTAATGAACCCGCGCTTATCCGTAGCTAGTCTCTAGTAGGATAGTCTCGAACATCGAAGAACTCTGGGCGATCTATCTCTCTTCTACAGGTATTATTACGGAAAATGCTCTGAAGAGTTGGCACGTATAATTCCCCCGGGAGTAGCACCTACAAGGCGAACCCGTCAAACAGACGGTAGTAACCATCAATTTACTGTCAAAATAGAGGCACCAGGAACCTCATTATATCAGAATTCATATCTCTGGCGAACAGCATGGAATAAACTCCCTGCGACAGTTTTTCCTGCAGGTTACAACCTGAACAGTTTCAAAACCAACATACACCAACATTTCTGCGCACTTGCCGCTTCTCAAGTGTGATAGGGATCTCCTTGCGAGTGAACAGTAAAAAAGAAAAAAAATGTCAAATCGTGGCACGTTCGTTTTGATGGTTTTTTTTGTAGGTACTAAAAAGTATGTTGTGTAATTTGCTTAAATATTTTGTTACATATAAAAGCGTGGGATACCTCGCACATCAAAGAAACGTTACCTACTCTAATAAAGTCCCAAGTTTTATATGTAACAAAATATTTTAAGAAAATTGCATTATTTTATACCGTTTTTCTAAAAAGTCAAAATTATGCCTGCAATGATGTATTTTGGAGGACGTATGAAAACAGCTTTTTAAATCTTCGCTGCCACAAGCGTTTTGAAATCTTTTTTGGTTTTCAAAAGCCCACTACGAGACGTTTTCACGCTCTGTTCGAAAGTTTCATGAAAAGTTTTTAAAAGTTTTCGAAGAATTTTTAAAGCGCAGTGGTTTAGCCTAATTGACGTCTGGCTGCTGTCTTATTTTTAGTGGAAATCTTAAAAGTTGTAAAACAACAAAGATGAATGATGGTTTGTTTAACATAATTCTGCGGTCCCTAAGAAGAAAGCTGCACGTTGAAAATAGATAGTAAAAAGATATAACCACTTTTTCTTTTAAAATTAAGACTATAAAATAGTATAAAATTTTAAACCCGTTTTTCTCAAAACTGACATGTGGCTTCTTCTTAGGGACGGCAGAATTATATAAGATACTCTGCCAATTTATGGGCACCTAAGCTCACACTAGATACTATAGTTATAGTGTACGTGTAAGCTAATATAACTAAAATGTGAAATATCTTTTATTCAACTCCAGACTCAATTACCTTTCGTTGGATACTACACAAGCCATGTTTTGACTTAAACTCTAATTTTCGAAATCTACCCCCACCCTTTTTAAAAATAAAATAAAATGTATTTTGTTTAACTCCAGACTGAATTACCTATCGGTTGATATTACACACGCCATATTTTCACTTAAACTCTAATTTTTGAAATCTACCCCCAACCTTTTTTTTATTCATCTAAAATGTATTTTGTTTAAATCCAGACTCAATTACCTTTCATTTGATATCACACACGCCATATTTTCACATAAACCCTAATTTTTAAAATCTACCCCACCCTTTTATTGGAACTGCGTTCGGTGGATTTTGTTCATTTTTAAGTGGGACCATCTCGACCCAAGACCCAGCCTCGGTGCCAAATTTCATTCAAATCGGGCAAGTGGTTTTTGAGTTAAGCGCGTTGGTCGTTACAGACAGACATACAGAGATACAGACATACAGACATACAGACATACAGACATACAGACATACAGACATACAGACATACAGACATACAGACATACAGACATACAGACATACAGACATACAGACATACAGACATACAGACATACAGACATACAGACATACAGACATACAGACATACAGACATACAGACATACAGACATACAGACATACAGACATACAGACATACAGACATACAGACATACAGACATACAGACATACAGACATACAGACATACAGACATACAGACATACAGACATACAGACATACAGACATACAGACATACAGACATACAGACATACAGACATACAGACATACAGACATACAGACATACAGACATACAGACATACAGACATACAGACATACAGACATACAGACATACAGACATACAGACATACAGACATACAGACATACAGACATACAGACATACAGACATACAGACATACAGACATACAGACATACAGACATACAGACATACAGACATACAGACATACAGACATACAGACATACAGACATACAGACATACAGACATACAGACATACAGACATACAGACATACAGACATACAGACATACAGACATACAGACATACAGACATACAGACATACAGACATACAGACATACAGACATACAGACATACAGACATACAGACATACAGACATACAGACATACAGACATACAGACATACAGACATACAGACATACAGACATACAGACATACAGACATACAGACATACAGACATACAGACATACAGACATACAGACATACAGACATACAGACATACAGACATACAGACATACAGACATACAGACATACAGACATACAGACATACAGACATACAGACATACAGACATACAGACATACAGACATACAGACATACAGACATACAGACATACAGACATACAGACATACAGACATACAGACATACAGACATACAGACATACAGACATACAGACATACAGACATACAGACATACAGACATACAGACATACAGACATACAGACATACAGACATACAGACATACAGACATACAGACATACAGACATACAGACATACAGACATACAGACATACAGACATACAGACATACAGACATACAGACATACAGACATACAGACATACAGACATACAGACATACAGACATACAGACATACAGACATACAGACATACAGACATACAGACATACAGACATACAGACATACAAACATACAGACATACAGACATACAGACATACAGACATACAGACATACAGACATACAGACATACAGACATACAGACATACAGACATACAGACATACAGACATACAGACATACAGACATACAGACATACAGACATACAGACATACAGACATACAGACATACAGACATACAGACATACAGACATACAGACATACAGACATACAGACATACAGACATACAGACATACAGACATACAGACATACAGACATACAGACATACAGACATACAGACATACAGACATACAGACATACAGACATACAGACATACAGACATACAGACATACAGACATACAGACATACAGACATACAGACATACAGACATACAGACATACAGACATACAGACATACAGACATACAGACATACAGACATACAGACATACAGACATACAGACATACAGACATACAGACATACAGACATACAGACATACAGACATACAGACATACAGACATACAGACATACAGACATACAGACATACAGACATACAGACATACAGACATACAGACATACAGACATACAGACATACAGACATACAGACATACAGACATACAGACATACAGACATACAGACATACAGACATACAGACATACAGACATACAGACATACAGACATACAGACATACAGACATACAGACATACAGACATACAGACATACAGACATACAGACATACAGACATACAGACATACAGACATACAGACATACAGACATACAGACATACAGACATACAGACATACAGACATACAGACATACAGACATACAGACATACAGACATACAGACATACAGACATACAGACATACAGACATACAGACATACAGACATACAGACATACAGACATACAGACATACAGACATACAGACATACAGACATACAGACATACAGACATACAGACATACAGACATACAGACATACAGACATACAGACATACAGACATACAGACATACAGACATACAGACATACAGACATACAGACATACAGACATACAGACATTCAGACATACAGACATACAGACATACAGACATACAGACATACAGACATACAGACATACAGACATACAGACATACAGACATTCAGACATACAGACATACAGACATACAGACATACAGACATACAGACATACAGACATACAGACATACAGACATACAGACATACAGACATACAGACATACAGACATACAGACATACAGACATACAGACATACAGACATACAGACATACAGACATACAGACATACAGACATACAGACATACAGACATACAGACATACAGACATACAGACATACAGACATACAGACATACAGACATACAGACATACAGACATACAGACATACAGACATACAGACATACAGACATACAGACATACAGACATACAGACATACAGACATACAGACATACAGACATACAGACATACAGACATACAGACATACAGACATACAGACATACAGACATACAGACATACAGACATACAGACATACAGACATACAGACATACAGACATACAGACATACAGACATACAGACATACAGACATACAGACATACAGACATACAGACATACAGACATACAGACATACAGACATACAGACATACAGACATACAGACATACAGACAGACGGCGCAACAACAAAGTTTCAAAATCATCTGAAACGCAAAGATATATAAAATTTTTTGAAATCGGAGCAATTTTTTTTTCTCGAAAATATTACGATCACCATAGCTCACACTACTATAGTATAGTAGTAGTGTGAGCTAAAATACATAAACGAATATTAACAGATAGACTAACAACAAAATTTGCCGGATATCAATCAAAAGAACAAGCAGGCTTTTGAATAGGTTTCAGTACAGTTGACCACCTATTAACCATGAAAATCTTAATAGAACGAGCCAACGAATACAACGTTCCAATATATATTGCGTTTGTGAACTTTCAAAAAGCTTTCGATAGCATTGAGTACTGGTGATAGCCAATATATATTGCGTAGCAACAACATCAATCAAAATCCACGAAGGAACGAAGCCAATCCGCATAAGAAGAGGTGTTAGACAAGGTGACACAATATCCCCTAAATTATTTAACCAGGCGTAAGAAGATGTTTTTAAAAGCTTAGAAGAAATAGGCATCAAAGTAAACGGACAATACTTGCACCACCTAAGATATGCTGATGAGATTGCCTTAATAACAGATAAGAAATAAGAACTGATAAAAATGCTGGAAGAACTGAATACAGCAGCTAAAAATATAGGCTTCAGTATAAACTGAGCTAAAACTAAAGTTATAACAAACACAGATAAAGATATCACGATCAGAATAAACCAAGAGAAAATAGAACAAGTAGAGGAATATATACATCTGGGACAAATTATTAAACTAAACAAAGAAAACCAAACAGCTAAAATCAAGAGATGAGTAAGATTGGCCTGGGCAGTATTACAAATTAAAAAATAAAAAATATCCTCAGTACCTCAAAACTAAAGTGTATAACCAATGTATCCTTCCTGTACTTACCTATGGATCCCAGACCTACACACTTTCAAAATCAAACATGGATAGGGTACAAAAGACCAAAGATCAATCAAAAGACAAATGTTGATTGTGAAGCTAACATATAGAAAAAGGAATGAATGAATAAAAAAATAAAACAAAAGTAAGGGATGTCAGAGGAGAAGTAGCAAAAATAAAATGAAAATTTGCCGGTCATCATGCCAGACAGAAAGGCGATCGATGGAACAGGTGTATTGTAAACTGGAGAACTTGGGAAAATAAAAAAAGTAGGGGAAGACCCCAAATGAGATGGGCGGACGATTTGAAGAGACATGCAGGAGCTAGATGGATGAACACGGCGACAGACAGAGAAGAATGAAAGATATTGGAGGAAGCCCATGTCGAAAGATGGATCGAAGAATGTTAGATAGATAGACATAAAAAAAATTCAATAAAAAAACACCCAACTGCTAAATCAACTTGTACCTACTAGTCGCAGTTGGGTACTAAATTGATAGGTATACCTATAATATACGACATGATTTAACTTTTAGTTTTGATGCCCAAAGCGCACTTACAAAGTTAAACAGTTTTGTATTTTCATGAATCAGGTTATTGGGTAATTTTGTACCCAACTGCGACTAGTAGTTACAATTAAATTTAGCAGTTAGATTTAATTCTTATTTAGCCTTATAGAAAGCATTTACCATTTATTATTAAGCGTCACCTGGAAAGTACGTGTCATTTTTTAATATTTAAAGATATTCAACACCTTTTAAAATTGCATTTTAAAATCAAAAATAGTTTTAAATCTCAAAAATATTGAGTTTTCTTTTTATTTACGCGTCACCATCTTGGTTTGTAAGTGACAGATGTCAATAATTGAGGGACACAGAAAAAGAAGTCTTACGGGAGGTCAGACGTTTTTTTATGAGATTTTCATAATGGCACTACAGATTTCCGCGAAACTTCAGTGAAATATTCTCAGACACCATCCCGATATTCCACCAAACTTTTGTAAGGATGCAAGATGATTAAAAGGTTAAAATTTTTAAGATTTAGCATTTCTTATTTTGAATTCAAATTACCCGCCATATATCGCACGCCAAGTGTTAATTAACCATGTATTATTTGACTGTCATCTGTCTTTGTCACATTCACTTCTGCTTTAAATTTAATTTAAGTGTGAGCTAATGAAGCGGCTCTGAAAAATTAAGGATTAATATACATTGAAAAAAAATTGTTCTGCAAGAATATAGTAAAAACAATCTCAAAACCGGCTTTATTTTTAAAAAAATCTATCAAATATTAAGTTAGGGGCGGAATAAGATAGTTAAGCACATCTCTTTATGATTGCTCTTTAAAAATCACTTACTGTAAATTGATATGCTGCACAGCAATATTTAGTTGTACCAAACTAGAAGAAAAATAAAATTCATATCTTCCAAAGTTCTGCCGCCATTTTCTTTTTAAATAACTAATTGAATATTTTTTATGTTTTACCAGTTCGACCGGCATAAGTTAATGATAAAACTATTTGTGGTATGTGGTAAATGAAAATACTCTGCCAATATATGGGCCCCTAAGCTCACACTAGGTACTATAGTTATAGTGTACGTGTGAGCTAATATAACTAAAAACTGAAATATATTTTATTCAACTCCAGACTAAATTACCTTTTGTCTACCCCCACCCTAAAAAAAAACAAAAAATAAAATGTATTTTGTTAAACTCCGGACTCAATTACCTTTCGTTTGATATCACACATGCCATATTTTCACTTAAACTCTAATTTTTAAAATATACCCCCACCCTTTTTTTAAAATAAATTAAAATGTATTTTGTTAAACTGCAGACTCAATTACCTTTCGTTTGATATCACACACGCCATATTTTCACATAAACTCTAATTTTAAAATCTACCCCCACCCTTTTATTTGGTTTCTGTTCGGTGGATTTTGGTCATTTTAAAATGGGACCATCTCGACCCAAGACCCAGCCTAGGTACCAAATTTCGTTAAAATCGGCCAAGCGGTTTTTGAGTTATGCGCGTTGGTCGTTACAGACAGACATACAGACAGACAGACATACAGACAGACAGACAGAGAGACGGCGCAACAAAAAAGTTTCAAAATCATCTGAATCGCAAAGATATATAAAAATTTTTGAAATCGGAGCATCTTTTTTTTTCTCGAAAAAATTAGGATCACCATAGCTCACACTACTATAGTATAGTATATGTGTGAGCTAATACTTACATTTTAGCTCACACATATACTATACTATTTTTTTTTTTACGGGTATGCGCACTCGCAAGGAGATCCCTATCACGCTTGAGAAGCGGCAAGTGCGCGGAAATGTTGGTGCGTGTTGGTTTTGAAACGGTTCAGGTTGTAACCTGCAGGGAAAACTGTCGCAGGGAGTTTATTCCACAGCGATGCTGTTCTCCAGAGATATGAATTCTGATATAATGAGGTTCTTGGTGCCTCTATTTTGACAATAAATTGATGGTTACCGTCTGTTTGACGTGTTCGCCTAGTAGGTGCTACTCCCGGGGGGATCATACGTGCCAACTCTTCAGAGCATTTTCCGTGATAATACCTGTAGAAGAAAGATAGATCGCCCACAGTTCTTCGATGTTCGAGACTATCCAAGCTACGGGTAAGTGCGGGGTCATTGATTAGCTTGATAGCTCGTTTTTGCACGGTGTTCAAAAGCATTAAGGTATGTTTGGGTGCCGCACTCCATATATGTGAGTAGTACTCCATAGTTGGTCGAATCTGGGCTTTGTAGAGTATCAACACCCAAGTAACACAAACTGGACAATATAGTTTAAAAGCAAAAACTTTGCTGTGAAAGTGTTGTCAGAGCTTAGTTTTTGCTGTAAAACAGCTAGTTGTGGTTTAGAAATTATTTTAGCTATAGAACCTCTCTGATAGCAGGTGTTTATGGGTGAAATGGCTTTTGATGTAATATTATACAGGACTTGCTCTTTTAAAGTTAAATAATTGCTAATAAGCATGCTAAAATTTAGCTAGCTAAATAACATAAATTTTAAGCTCTTATTCCTATTATTTAGCTAGAAAAAGCAACAATTTAGCAATTTTGTATTTTAAGCTGTTTATTACAAAACTTTTGAACAGCCCCCAAAAATGCTTGGCCAGAAGATCAGTGCGATTATGACTGTTGAAAAAAGGAGATTTATTGTCATGCCTGATCCAAGGTTCGTAAAGAAACCGGTTGTGTGGTAACTCCCAGCCAATGACGCGGCATTTTGCCTGTTCCACGGTCAATAAAGAAAGACCTATACGTTACATTATGAGAGAAAGAGAGATAGGTCTATTTAAAAGCCGAAAAAATACCAAAATTTATTAAAAAATTAAATCATTTAAAAATTTATGATAAAAATTCCAATAGTTTTATAAATATCAGATTCAGGACACGATTATAAATACTTTTCCTACTCTCTTGTTCAATTTAATGAAATTTTTTACGCCGAACTCTAAAGCAAACTAGCCACATATTATTGGTTTTTTTTGGTGGGTAGGAAATAACTAAAACTAGATTTTTTTGTGCGAAATTTATTCAAAAAAATTTAAAAAAAAGGAAGTTAAAATGACTAAGTCAATAAGGCAGTAAGGGAAGATTCATAAATTACATAACGCAAAGAATCAGGATATTTGATCACCCCTACAAAACGCATTTTCAAGAAATATCATAAAAAATACATCGACTGTAACGCAAGGCTAATTTTCCTTCCCTCCTGCTTGAGCGTTATACAGAGTGTTCCAAGTTAAGTGTCCACCATTGCTAACTTTTTTATTATTAAAGATAGAAAAAAGTTTAAATTGGCAAACTAGTAGAATTTTTAATGCTGTTTAAGATACTTAAATTTTTTAAAAATAGAGCATCGGTTTTTGGTGTTTTTCAAAAAACATTTAAAAAAATTTATATATCCTGTATTTTATATTTTTGTCTGATAGGCCTTTTAATTCTAAACAATTTTTTTGAAAAAAAATTTTGCCTAAAGTTTAAAATAATAACGAAGAAATTTTAAATTCAAAATTACGTAAGTATTTTAATTTTAGTTGGTAGCAAGTAGTCTAAGCGTAATTTTGAATTTGGAATATTTTCGTTATTTTTAACTTTGAGAAAATAAATCAAATATTTAAAATAAATTAACAGCAATATTATTTTCCTCAATTTTTACAAAATTTTTAAATGATTATTTTTTTAAGTTTAATTTTTTTTATGAAGAGGTAGGTATGCTGTGTAATAGGTACATCATTTAAGAACTATTTTTAGCATCAGGCGCCTTAAAAACAGCCAACAACATTGAGTATTTTTTAAACTATTAGTAATTTTCTATGTGTATATAAAGTTCATTTCATAATCTTTGTCCTGGCCTATACTGATTGTGATGATAACTATCAAAAAGTTATCTTAAAAATTATGTGTTGGTTGCAGATATCAGATGCAGTATAGAGAGAAAACCCATACCCCCAAGGTCTATGTCCCAGCTCCCCTTGTATCCTTGTATGACCCACATTGTATGGGTAGAAAACAACCGACACAGGAAAATTTGTGTTTGTTAAAATTTTTAATTATATTTAAAAACTCACCAGTTCTTTTAGTTAGTTTTTAATATATTTATAGTAAGAACGTAATAGGTATTTAAACACTTACACGACGAAAAGACCCAAAATGTACAAAATTACCTCGCAAAAGACGAAATTTCGATCTAAACAGCGTTTGACTGCTGATTTCTAGCAAAACTGTGACGTAGCCCTGACGTCACGGCCCGGCCGCCTAAACACCGAGTTACGCAACCGGTTTCTTTACGGACCGTGTCTTCTGTTTGTTGTTTTCTTTTCTAACCTAATCTCTGGTTGTGTGTTGTGTTTTTTATTTAAACAAGCAATTTGATGTTTGTTTAAACAAATGTCCACTCACAGCCATAAAAGATAGTTATTTGCCCATCTTTTAGAGTATCCCTTTATCTTTGACAGGGAACTAAAGTTGGGTAAACAGTGACTGGTTCCTTGAAACCCTGGTGCGATGCCTTGTCAGGGGGCACACAATGAAGCCATTACAAGGGGTTCCTGCCTGGTACTTATCAGTCCTGAGTGAACCTTAAAAGTGCTGTCAAAATTTTTTCATCAGTCTGTCTGTTTTTTGTTGTAACTCAAGGGCTGGTGTATATAACAACATAATGCACCATGGACAAACATAATGCTTGATTTTGGTACATTGGTCCTCCATTTTTCTGCCTGCTTAGCATTAATAGATGATATATAATTAAGCACTAACTTTGTCATCATTATGCACTATGTGAGCTGCCGACAGCAAGTGCACAAATTTTTTAGTAAGTACTGTAGAATTGGTTTAACTTAGCACATAATCAGGCCAGGCTCTCAAAAAGGTATGGACCCACTTGTGTAACCCATTGTATTGGGCCCTCTAAGGTGCTGCACCCTGGGCATTAAGAAGCCAGTTTATTAGTTGAATAACTAAATAAATAAATTTCTTGTTTTTATTTACCTAGTTACCTTAATAACAAAAATTTCCTCTACCTATTCCTACTAAGGCCTGCCTTACCAGTGGTGATCCCAGAGAGGATGGAGGCGATCACCTCTCCCCCTTTTTCTAGAGAACTTTAAATACAAAGGGCACATTCTAGTGTATAACATAACTAAGTAAAAAACTATTTTGGTAATTGTGTAATAAATATGGTTTCTCAAGAATTTCCATTTATTTTAAAGAATGTATTTCGAAAAATCCTTAGAGGTACAAAAAACTTTTATTTTGGCATGTTAGAAAAAAAAAACATTTTTTTGTAAAAGAAAACCATATACTGCCTAATTAATTTTTTAAGTCTATACAATGTATGTTCAAAAAATCTAAATTGTCCTCCTTTTTGTTGTATCTCTGGAACCCTTCTGTTGGACCACTCACCAATGTAATACACATTTGATACAATGGTGTATTGAATTGGCAAGAGGGGCCCCTTTCTTATTAGATTTTTTTAGATTATGAATATGCATAATAGCACCAAGGTAACCCCCAGGCCTGTCGTAAGAGCTAACTAAAGAAACCTTGACCCATGGGTAGTCTGGTAACGGACAAGCCTTGACCAGTAGGTAAAAAAATATAGAACAGCTAGTGCAGGCACATTGTGGCTCTCCGTACCCTGTTGATTGTCAAAAGGTATGGTATATGGAGTGCCTATTTTGAACTAACAGCTAGTGCAGGCACATTGTGGCTCTCTGTACCCTGTTGATTATGTCAAAAGGTACACCAGTGCTCTAAGGCTATAATTATGGCATTATGTGGTATATCATGACTAAGTTTCTGGCCTAAAATATATTTTGAAGTCTACTGGGTTCTATTTACTAGATAGAATTTAAACTGTTATCCGAGTCATACACAGTAAGTACACAGCACAACATACCCAGAAAGGCATGCCTACATGCCAGGTTAGATCATTTAAGGGTGCTAACTGCCACTACCGTACATTCATGGTAATAAAGCAAAGATGTTTAATTCCCTGTACATTATATAATTTAATTTTAATAATTATTAAAAAAAAATGTGTAAAATGAGTAGGAGTCAATTGCAAGCAGACCCCCTTTTTGGCTTCCTTGCTGACATTCCCAAGGGCTGGGCAAATGGGCCCCATTCTGGTTTGCTTTCTGGACTTTGTACTTCATTTCTTTTAACTGCTTCTAAAATTAAAAAATGTAAATAAAACTTTTTTACCTAAAAATTAAAAAAAACAAGGCAATCAATGTGCCATGCTTTTTTCATTTTTTCTTACTTGGGACAAGTGAAAATTAGTAGTCAAGAGTGTGTTTAGCGAGGGGTGAACAGCTAACCCAAAATGTGTACACTGATTGTGAAAATCCACAATCTTTTGCTAAGATTGTGAGGGATTGTGGCAAGATTGTGAGGGGATTGGGGACGGCGTAGGGGGGCCGTCCCATCAAAATTCTTGTGACCAAAAAAAAAAAACAAAAAGGTCATCATGTCTATAGCACAGATCACCTTGATCCGTGTCTATAGTTTCCTTTGCCGCCCTCTTAATTTACTGTTACCGGCCCTGCTACTTAATAACCGAGGGGTGACCAGCTAACCCCAAAATGTGTACACCGATTGTGAAAATCCACAATCTTTTGCTAAGATTGTGAGGGATTGTGTACAGATTGTGAGGGATTGTGGTGAGATTGTGAGGGATTGTGACTGATTGGGAGGGATTGTGTAAAGATTGTGAACAGATTGTGAGAAATGTGTACACCAATTGTGAGAGCTGTTCACCCCTTGGTGTTTAGTAAAAAACAGGCAAATCAGAATGTTCAAAAAAAAAATAGTGTTTCTTAATGACAAATTATGTCATGACACAATGTTTGAATCCATCAGATCAAAAAATATTTTTTTAATCTCATTGGTTTGAATGACACTCTGTTTTTTTTACTTCAAGTCAAGCGGCTTTAGTAGTCTGTTTATTTAGACTTACCTGATTCCAAGCAGAGTGCACCAGAGTCAATTGCCAGTACCAAGCACTGTGGGAATTCTCGCCTTGCAATTACCAATTACTGAGAGTGTGTGGGGCCTCATTTAAAGAACTTGGACCAAGCTTGTATGTTGTCATGTTATTATATTTTTTGTATAAACAGCCTTACAGTTTCCTTCTGTAATGATATCTTATGTCATGCTATGTCTTATGATATGCTATGTTTCTGTATAAACCCAGCTTAAGGGTTTCTGATGGCGATGGCCAATACAATGTTTTTTGCTTCCCACTGGTGGGGTACTGTGGTAGGGCACGTAATAACTTTATCTTCTAACGTTCGCACTATTTTTAATTGAAATATTTGTTTATTTTGTTGTTGTGACACCGCCCAAGATGAAAGATAACATCTGTGACTCTTCTTTTTTTTTCGTATTACCTATTGGGCCAATTGTTAGAAGGCAAGTTAGCTAGAAATCAACATTATTTAGGCTTAAATATTAAAAAATAGTTTGTCTAGAGGTAAACTGCTGAAACCAATGAGACGGCCGAGGCGGCCATGATGGTTTTCTAATTTATTTTTCTTTAAATTTATGGACTAAAAAATATTAATTTGCAGGGGATCCCGGGCCTAAATAAATTCTAGAAAGTGCTAAATTCAATAAAATATGACTAAGAATTGATTTATCAGGTATTTAGAGGATAATTGTAATAAAATAATTTCTAACCTAAAAACAAACACCGAAAAAAAACGTTTATTATTCTGAATTTTAGAGGCGCTTGCGTTTTGACGAGCCATCTTGACCTGTTTCATCAGAAAAGTTAACCTGGCAAACATTTTGACGATGAAAACCGCCTTTTTTGCGCGATTATATCACAGTAGTGTAGAACATAACAAGTTTTTCTTCAGCCATTTTAGTAAAGTCTCTGTCCATTACAGGAAATAGTTATTTTGCAATAGTTGCCATTGTTTCTTGTTTATTTCTAGACAAAATTACTTTAATGTTAACGTGCTATATTTTGAAGCTCTTATGGACACCTTGAGAGCTAAACAAAGATTGCCTAATCAGCAACGACAACACTTTAGAAGCTGCTTACCTGTGAAACGGCATACAGCTGTAATAGCTATTTTACATTCAGTTTTGCTCTTAAAGGGTTTTGGTAGCTGTTTTTCAGCAATTTGTGTTACTTGGGCAGTTGGCTTGGTGTATACAGATGTCTTGTACGAAATAGCACCCCAAGCTTTTGGGACGCCCTTTTAGCTATATCTGCCACGTGACTGTGCCAAGACATGTTGGTCTCTGCAGTGACTCCTAAGATGTTCAACTGGCTCTGCAATGCGACAGCACTTCCAGATAGCATGATATTTGGCTCACCGGTGCTGGTTTTTTTCGAAAACAGGGCTGCTTGGGTTTTCTGCGCGTTGAACTGTACAAGGTTTTTGTTGCCCCAGTCCTCTATTATCTCCAAGTCGTTATTTATCTGTGATATTTCAGTTAGTCTAAGGTAATGGAATTCACGTGCGGAGAGACATGTGGGTGGTATGACTGAGGAGACTACATTGCCATCATCTGCAAAGCAATAAAGTGGATTTACTGTTTTATCTATGAGGTCATTTATGTAAATCAGAAAAAGTGTTGGCGAAAGGATTGCTCCCTGTGGCACACCAGCATTTATTTGGTAAGAGTTGGAGTTCCGGCCATCCAGTGCAACATAAATGGATCTATCCTTAAGGTAACTTTCAAACCAAGTGCAAAGTCTCGGCGACAATCCCGTTGCTTTGAGCTTGTTGAGCAGATTTTCATGCCAGACTTTATCGAATGCTTTAGATATATCTAAGGCAATTGTTCTTGTTTCACCTCGCAACTCAATCGCTTTTTGCCATAAGTGAGTGACGTATGTAAGTAAATCGCCAGTTGACCTATATTTTCGAAATCCGTATTGCTTGTCGTTGATAATTTTGTACTTTTCCAAGTACTTGGTTAGGTGATTGTTCACAACTCTTTCCATTACTTTTGATATCACCGGAAGTAGAGCAATTGGTCTATAGTTTAACGGATCTGTCTTTTTTCCTTTCTTTGGAATGGATTGTACTGCGGCAGACTTCCATGATGATGGATATACTCCTTGCCTATAAGATAAATTGAATAATTTGGCGAAAGTTGGGGTGAGTTCGCTAGCACAATTTTTGAGTACTATCGCGGGAATGCCATCTGGACCCATTGCTTTGTTTGTATCCAACTTTTTAAGGGATTTTCGTATTTCTCTGTGACAAAAGGGTACCTCTGGCATACTGTGGGAAACCCTTTCAATGAACGGTGGAGTTTTTCCATTTGGCACTGTTAGGTTTGAGTTGGAGGAAAAGATTTTGGCCAGCATATTGGCTTTTTCCTCTGATGTTGTGGCTAAGCGAGTATTTTTATCTGTAAGTGGTGGTATGGATGACTTGGTGAAGTTTGATCCAACGGCTTTTGCAAGAGACCAAAAGGACCTAGAACTACTTGGACAATTCAGCAACCTGTTTTTTATTCTTTGATTGTATGTTTCTTTGGCGGCGTCAATAGTAATTTTGCAACTATTTCTGGCTTCTATAAATTCTGTGTGGTTTTGAGCGGTTTGTTGTCGTTTCCAAAGGTTATATGCTCTGTGTTTTTTCTGTACAGCCGTTTGACACTGGCTGTTGAACCAAGGTTTTGCATTAGCTCTGCGTTTTATTGTATGTGGGATATATGCATCCATTCCAGATAAGATTACTTTTGTTATTTCATTACAGCAAATAGTGGGATCAGCTGTTTTAAAGCAAACCTCTTGCCATGGAAAATACAGGTAAAACTGTTTAAGGTCATTCCATTTTGCCGATTTATAGTGCCACATTTTACGAGGAAGTGATTGTTGGCTTGGCGGTATGAACATTTCGCACTTTGTTCTTATAAGTTTATGATCGGATGAACCAAGTGGGGGATCTACTTGAATTGTGTACAAGTCAGGATTTGTAGTTAGGAACAAGTCTAAAAGCGCTGCAAATTCACCCCTTTCTGAGATACGGGTAGGTTCATCGACAAGCTGCGTTAGACCACAACTTATGGCAAAAGCTTCTGCTTCCCTGCCTTCATTATCTGTTTTGTTGTGGTGTTTTAGCCAGGGTATATTGTGGACGTTGAAATCGCCTAAAAAAACAATTTCCGCATGTGGATAGTTAGACTGTATACTATCACAGTTTTCGGATAATGTCGCAAAAAAGTTTTGATACTCGGTGTTACTTGGCGGTCGGTAGAGGCAGCAAATGAACTTAGTCGATGACTTTGAGGTGAATTTCAGCCATATGATATCAAGGTTCGCTGGTTCTAGCTTCTCCTCTCGATGACATGAAAGGTCATTTTTCATTTACACACAGATCCCAAAATTATGTCGAAATCGGTGGTGTAGGTCATAGCCGGGATAAAGATAGTTCACAGTAGGTGTTGCAGAACTGATTTTAGTTTCAGTGAGAACAAGGATGTCAGGTCTTTGTTCTTCAAGATGTTGGTGAACTGAATTCATGTTGGTACTTAATCCTCTTATATTGCTAAAATCAATTCTGAGTTGAGTTTTTGGTCTTCTTTTAATATCTTTGCATGAAGGACCCCCAGGATCACCCGACGCCCGGAGATCCGAGTGGTCGGGTATTTTACCTCCGGAATATTTTGATCCTGGAGGCGCCATCATGCTATCTGTTACTCATTGTTCGGTTCGGTTCGGTACTATAGTAGTGTGAGCTATGGTGATCCTAATTTTTTCGAGAAAAAAAAAGTTGCTCCGATTTCAAAAATTTTTATATATCTTTGCGTTTCAGATGATTTTGAAACTTTTTTGTTGCGGCGTCTGTCTGTCTGTCTGTATGTCTGTCTGTATGTCTGTAACGACCAACGCGCATAACTCAAAAACCGCTTGGCCGATTTTAATGAAATTTGGTACCTAGGCTGGGTCTTGGGTCGAGATGGTCCCATTTAAAAAAGAACAAAATCCACCAAACAGAAACCAAATAAAAGTGTGGGGGTAGATTTCAAAAATTAGAGTTTATGTGAAAATATGGCGTGTGTGCTATCAAATGAAAGGTAATTGAGTCTGCAGTTAAACAAAATACATTTTAATTTATTTAAAAAAAAGGGTGGGGGTATATTTTAAAAATTAGAGTTTAAGTGAAAATATGGCGTGTGTGATATCAAACGAAAGGTAATTGAGTCCGGAGTTTAACAAAATACATTTTAGTTTTTTGTTTTTTTTAAGGGTGGAGGTAGATTTCAAAAATTTGAGTTTAAGTCAAAACATGACTTGTGTGGTATCAAACAAAAGGTAATTTAGTCTGGAGTTAAATAAAATATATTTCAGTTTTTAGTTATATTAGCTCACACGTACACTATAACTATAGTACCTAGTGTGAGCTTAGGGGCCCATATATTGGCAGAGTATTTTTATGTCCGTCATTTTAAATTGTAGGTGACATATATAAACTTTTTTGACATTTTTAAAATATCTGTGTCTTGTTGAACGAGATGTCTTGTTTTGACTAGTTTTTTTGTTAAATTTTGAGAAAAACACAAAAATGATTTTCTTTTCTTTTTCGGTCGCCATCTTTAAAAAACAAATAAATTATATTTTTTTTGTGCATTTTATTTTAAAACTAATTAAGAGTAGTATGAAATTACATACCTTGGGAAAACAGTTTACCAAACCAAAAAGATACTGTTGTTTTTATATTTTGAACGTCGCCATCTTGGATAAAAATAATCGACATATGTCATATATTAAGAAAAATATTATTATTATATTGTCTTTTTTGAGCTTTTTTTAAGTGGCTAATGTAGTCTTATTTTGGAATATACAGAAAGTCTCTATTCTCTCCCTAAATTTTCTTAAGTAAAGCAACAACTCTAAATTACCGTACACAAAATATACATTCGCTGTTTATTGAAGTTGACCACACCGTCCCTTGCTCACTTAAGTGGCCGGTCCTCCAAGATTTTCCCCGAGGAAGCGAGTGCGCTATAAATATTCCCCTTTGTAAGGTTTAGAGAAGTCGTCCCAAGGGATAAAAGCAATAAAACGCTTTGTTTTGAAATATTTGCTAAGGTGAACTACAATTTAAAAGACACTAAGATAAAAAAAGTTTATACTACAGAAAAAAAAAAGTCATACACATTATGCAACATTTTAAAAGAAAGTGGATACAACAATCTTACAGGAACGGATCTAGGGGGAAATAGGGGACATTTCCCCCAAATTTTAAAATATACTTAGTTCTGACACACAGAATACACCTTCTGGTTAGGCTCTAGGACAACTCGCCGCCACCGACCCATTGTGGCCGATTCGCCGCTAACCCGAGTCAAATCGCCGCCACTACGTTTAGTCGCTTGACCAGCTCGCCGCCGGCCTAATTAGCTGCCGGCCTACTTGCCGCTATATGGTTTATTTATGCTTTTTTATATAATAAACAGCTTTTTCAACTACTCTCCGATGAGCAACAGATTTTATATTCGACGGATGTCTACAGTTTTAACACAAAAAATTCAATATGGCGAATCCGAATTGACGGAGATTTTAATTTATAAACCGATTTCTTTCAAATTAATTAAATTAACTTGGGGCATTGACGCTAAGCAGAATATATGGCAACATAATAAGAAATAAAGTGGAGAGCGAATATAAAGATATGGAGGCAGAAGAACAAGCCGGTTTCAGGCCGGGTAGATTGACTTCAGATCATCTCTTTTGTATAACCCAAGTTATGAAAAAAAATGGCATACGGACAAGAGCTGTATCTGCTTTACGTAGATTTGCAGAAGGCATATGATAGTATACAACTAAATCTATTTTGGAAAGCGTTGGAAAAGACAGACATAAGGCCATCAAAGAGTTATACCGCAATAGTAAGGCAAAAGTTGAAATAAAAGCAAAACAAAGCAAAACTAACCAAAGGCTTTCAAGTAAATAAAGGTCTTAAACAACGTTGCTGTCAGCGACACCCTTTTCGTCAATCGGTTCAGCCGTTTAGCCTCTAGCGCGACACAATCATACATATTTACATACAAATCCCAAGCGAAAAACATTACCCTTCCTTTCGCCGTGCTGCAGTTGGGTAAAAATACAATGTAATTGCAGTTTAAGGTGGCTAATTATATTTTCTGAATTAAATTTAAAATAAAAGTACAAAAAGTGGATATTGAATAAATTTTTGGTCTTAAAAGTTACTGATTGTGATTTTTAAATTAAGCTTATAATAAATGGATCCATGACGGATCTGATACCTTCCTAGAAAACAGTTTTGTGTAAATATCTCAGAACAGAAATAATATATACACACATACACACACAGACAGTTATCACGACGATATTGCTAGGATAGGCCAATATACACACAAATAACACATTTTTGGCGTTATCTTAAAAATAAAATTTCGTTCAAAAATAGTGGGTGGCGGAACAAAGATCGAAAGACAAAAGATCGAATACCAAAGATCGATAAACAAAAGATTGAAAAGACAAAAGATCGAAATACAAAAGGTCAAAAAGGCAAAAGATCGAAACCACAAAAGATCGAAAAATAAAAGATCAAAACTGCAAAAGATCGAAAAATAAAAGATCGAAAAACAAAAGATCGAAAATGCAAAAGATCGAAAATACAAAGATCGAAAAACAAAAGATCGAAAGTCAAAAGATTGAAAGTACAGAAGATCGAAAGTACAAAAGATCAAAATAGCGCGTATCAAAATAGCTCGTTTCAAAATATCGCTAATACATAGTTTTTTCTGATTTCTTTTCTGGAATCCTAGAGGGTGTGTGGCTAAACTGAACCGAACCAAACCGGTTCGACTACATGGTATCTTTATAACATATTTATTCAAATAAAAACTTTCCTGACATTTTTCCTGGGATCGTACAGGGTGTAAAACCAAACCAAACCAAACCGGTTCGGTTCGGTTAGGTTTGGTTCAGTTCGGTTCGGTTCGGTTCGGTTTGGTTACACACCCTCTAGGATCCCGGGAAAGAAATCAGTAAAGTTTTTTTTTTGAAAAAATATGATTGAAAAAGAGACCCTTTTATCGAACTATATGATTTGTGTTAAGTATGGCAAGCCATTGGTTTATTTAACGGTTAGGTAATTTTACCTTACCTGACCTTGCCTAAACTGTTTATGTGAATATACCTAAGCAAACATGATACGCGATATTTTGTATATTTCGATCTTATTTACTTGCGATTTTTTTAAAATCTTTTGTCTTCTGCTATTTTGTTTTTCGATTTTTTGTCTTTCGATCTTTTGCACTTTCGTTCTTCTGTATTTTCGATCTTTTGTTTTTCGATCTTTTGTATTTTTGATCGTTTGCCTTTTCGATCTTTTGTTTTTCGATCTTCTGTATTTTCGATCTTTTGTCTTTCGATCTTTTCTTTTTCGTTCTCTTGTATTTTCGATATTTTGCCTTTTCGATCTTTTGTTTTTCGATCTTTTGTATTCGATCTTTTGTGTTTCGATCTTTTGTATTTCGTTCTTTGTTCCGCCATCACAAAACTAGTACCTTCTCTAGCCATTGCTGTGCGGGCTATGAAGGTAAAAAATATAATAGCGGATCTAAAACGGCGGCCTTTTCCATTTGTTAACGGATACCTACTTTATTTGCAAATTTGTGGTGTGTTTGTGTGTCGCTGTTTATCATTTTTGATTTAAACTTAAGAATAATCAAGATGTCGGATTCAAAATGGCCGACTTTTCTATTTATGAATCGACATGTATCATTAAACAAAAAAATCAAACTGACTAATCCAAAATGGTTGAAATTTTCCTCTATGATCCGATATATATTAAATGACGGACTTTTCCTTTTATTTACCGATATGTATAAATTTTGAAAATTTGAAGTGTTAAAGGTCGCTGATTATGAATTTTAATTAGGTCTTTCGTAAGAACAGAAACATATTTTTGCCATTCTGAAATCCAAGATGGCTGGCGGCCAGATTCAAATTTGACCTTATATTCTAAGTTTCTGGAAATTGTTTAGAATTTCTTTTTCTAATTTGTGATCAATCCGTTGAAAAGCTCTACTTCGGTCACGTACAAAAGAACGTAATTTATATTAGTTTCTTACCAACGGCAAATCAACTATATCCATTTGATAAACCAATCCAAAAGTTATCTCTTGGGTATGGGCGTCCTAATTCGTATTGCAAAGTTGTTTTACTTACGTCCTGTAAACAAGGCGTGAGGACTAATGGCAGTTAAGTGAATGTAGAGGTCTTCGAGACATTTTGACAGTTGTTTTACACCAGGGGCTTTATTCTCTTACTTGAACGATGTGACCAGCAACATTACACGCTTTGACTAATAGCAAACTCTGAGTGGTTTAGCGAAATGACTTGTCTCGACCAATGGCATAGTCGCTCGCTCTTCAGAATTTTACGCCATTGAAGCGAAATCTGTTCTCCGGCCTTTTACCGACTGAACGTTTTTCGGTCGGATTGTAGGAGAAACTTGCACACTTTCCTTATGGAAGTGCAAAAGAGTTTGCGGGGACATTGCCATATGTGGTGCAATGAGCTCTAGCCCATCGATTGCGCTTGAATGCTTAATAATTTACCTCCGCTTCACATTTTTTTAGAGGCGGAGGCTCGAAAAGCAACTTATAGAAGTGACATCATCAGCCCTAATTAGGAAACAAGAGTTTAGTTTAGGGACGTTATACCCAATACGGTGTATAGCAAAGAGCTATACAACATTATACTCCCAGAGAGGGAGGAGTGGTCAAAGGACAAGACCAATTTTTCAAATAACGATAGTTTCTGGTATACTGACGTATCCAAAATGCCATCAGGCTTGGATCTGGAGTTGTTATTTTCCAAGAAAAAGTCGAGATTCAACATAGTCTCGGCCAATTGGCTACTATATTTCAGGCCGAACTCGTAGCCATTGAACTGGGTGCCCGGTGAATTACTGACCACGAAATGACATATAGGACAATTAAAATCTTCTCCGACAGTCAAGAAGACTTAAGAGCGCTTGATTCATATACGGTCTCATCGAGAACCATGAGAAGCTAGCTGCAGGGTTTCGCTGAATGTGCTTGGTAGCGTTAATAATGTGTTCCAACCAGCTCTGGGGATATCATACAATGCTGCTAAATAAACCATATTGAGATGGATGGAGAACGGCTTCCAACAATACTGGATGAATATACCAGAACTGGCTCACTCTAAAGAGTTCATTAAAGGACCTTGGCAAAAGAGAGCCAGAAATATCATTGGACTTACCAGACAGGAGATCCGTGTAGTGACTGGACTTTTTACAGGTCACTGTCGACTAAGAGTACCCATGAAGAGTACCGAATGTAGACTCTGTATGATGGATGAGGATACAGTTAGACATGTACTATGCGAATGTCCGGGTATTGCACTTTTAGGTTAAAACACTTGTGGTAAACTTCATATTGATTCAGAAGATCTGAACAGTGTCTCTCCCAAACTAATCTTTTCGGAGGATTATGCATACAGCCACAATAGACCCACTAGTGATCGCAGTGGAAGGGCTGCAAGGCCTACTCACATATGAATAATCATCATGGGACAAAACATCTGTCAAATGTATCCAGGGCCTCTAGTCAGGACTAATGGTAGTTAGGTGAAAGGAAGCAGGTGCTGGAGGGTAAAGTTTCCAAAACAATTTAACACCTTGTTTTGTCGCGACGACCTTTTCTATATAAACAATGACGGGCATGTAGAATATAGTGTTTTGCCTCTTGTAAATTACGGCAGAACATTTCTCTTTCTTTGTCAATTTAACGACCTTATGGGTTAATGTAGTTTTTCTAGTTATATCATTTTAAAGCTTTTTCATCTTCAGGGATGGGATCTGAAATGTAATAATAAAGTAAAAAAAAACAACACTATACTTTTGCACACTTATCATTATCATTTTCTATAACTATAAAAATTAAAAAAAAAAAAACGATATAACCGTTACGGATTGAAGACCAGCAACCAACTCTGCAGTTGAAAGCGAAATGGGAGTAACTGAAAAAATATTGAGTTTTTGGCTTATTGGACTAGTTAATCAATTTGTCTTCTCAAAGCTCTAAAACCTTATCACCAGTATTTACTAAAGGGTGCTAAGTGCTAAGTCCTACAATTCTAGGTTTAAAAGTCTACATTTTGTTTGAAGGTTTAACTCATTTTTCCCGTAAATGTAATAGTTTTTAATATTTATATAAATTGTTCATAAATACCTTGCGATATGGGTCATCTTTTTTTGTTGTTACAAAGACACAATTTCCACACAAAGGTTATAAATAAATAAAAATAATCAAATATTTTGGTTTAACAATGGTAGCCATATTTAAACCTCCTAATGTCACTAGGAAATGTAGAATAAAAACGGTGTAAGTCAGTGTCAGCTGTCCGCTATATTTTACATGTTAATTTTTTAGACAAGTTAGCGACGATCAAACCGATGGTCGATTGTCGATTGTTTTAGGGAATGAGTAATTGAAAAGGGATTCTAATATATCTTGTGCTTTTTACAGTATTTAAATATTGATACGTATTTAATACGATAATGCATCTACAGATATAGTTTTAAGTTATTTATGTATTATTTAGCTTTGAATATTTTTGTATGTAAGTTTTTTTGTCAATCATGGATTATTTCTATTGTTTTTCGAACTTTAAACCACCCCTCAGGGGTGGTACTACAATTTGAGACTATTTTAACGGGAATCCTACGACTGCACGGACTAAGTTTCCAAAAAATGACATTTGGTTACAAAATTTTTATGTGGTTTTTCTTTATTTCTAAAGTTAATTTGAATTTATATGAGATGGAACTCACTGAGAAATGCTTACTATCATATTGCACATTAGGGTGAACCAAATCTTTGCAGTTATTTGTCCTGTGAGTATTAAAAAAATACATTTAAACCGGTCGGTATCAAGTCTATAGACTTGATACTTAAACCCGGTCTACAATGCTAAGTCTTAAGGTCTTAGTAAATACTGGTGTATAGGTTTATTGTTACTGTCAAAATGACAGTGTTACATTTATTCGTAACTACAGAATTCTTTCGGCAAAGGTTTCGTGAATTAAATACGAAGTCCGGTGATGTAGCTTACAAAATAAACAATTCTATTTGAGAAAACGACAAAAATTTACTTATAGCAAATATTAATGTTAGCGGGTGCATATATAAACTTCAAAGTACAGCGACTGCAGATTATTTCTTATTATAAACAAGGGTAAGATGTTATGATTTCAGGAATATTATATCTTTACCCTTAGTTTTGCCAACGTCCTCGTTGATAAGTTTTTGGAGAACCCTTAAGATGATACTATTAGTTTTAGAAATTCTTTGCTTTCGCCATAGGACGATAATTAAATTAAAAAATTACTGCCAGACATAGCGTTAAGATAATGTAATTTTTACTTTCAAAATTAAGGCCCTGTAGGACTAAAGCAAAACAGAAATGTTATTTATTGATAAACAATATTTATTTTGGTTAATTATTACGTGACACTGACTATTGATAAGATAAAAGCTCTAAAGGGTAATTTTCTGAAAGCAATTTTCGTAAATGGTTTCGGAATTTTTTTGTACAAAAAAGTAAACCAGTTTTATAAGTTAAAGTTTCAATTTGAAAATTATTTCTTACTCTGACAAAAGGGCAATTTTTTGATAAGGGTCAACTATGTGCAATAGAGTCGAAACAAATCCAATTCGAATTGATTTTAGCGCACTGGTGGTACCATAAATTATTACACTAGTATTTACTAAGACACAGCCCCCTCAAATTAACAAGCCCGATCCTTCTTTGAAACGCAACACTATCGAAGGCTGACATTCTCATTATTTTCTTGTTAGTCTATATTTTTTGTTTTTACTACTACTACTATGTCGGTTTAGAACGTTTTTCTACGTTGTCCGACGCCTATTCTCCACCTCCTTTGATCCTGACAATCATCTGCTGACAGATTTTTTTGACTCATTGATCTTTGGATTGACTGCGCCCTATTGGTTGCCATTCTAGGACCTGCTTTGGTAATCTTTCGTCGTTCATCCCTTGTACATGGCCGTACCATATCAGTTGCCTTTTAGTGATGTCATCCGTTATGCTTCCCTCGATTCCCATTCTTTCTGTTAGATAACATTTCTTAATCTGATCTATTCTAGATATTCTCATTGATCTTCTTATTGCATCCAGTTCGACACTTTCCATTTTTGTTTTGTATTTTTCTATTACGCGACAAGTCTCTATTCCATATAACAGCATGCTTTTCACCATTGTTTCATATATGTTAAATTTTACATTCTTTTTTATCTCTCTGCTCCATAAAATACTGTTAAGACATCGAA
Source organism: Aspidapion aeneum (assembly GCA_963576565.1). Taxonomy (NCBI): domain Eukaryota; kingdom Metazoa; phylum Arthropoda; class Insecta; order Coleoptera; family Brentidae; genus Aspidapion; species Aspidapion aeneum. The sequence goes on from OY755047.1 coordinate 61,585,118, forward strand.
TAACCTTTTTTGCTTTTACTATTCTTTTTTCCAATTCTTTACAGTCTGCTCCTGTCTTATCAAAGGTGACACCCAAGTATACATACTCATTGCATGGAGATATTGTTTGTCCATTTTCTAGTACTAACTCACTGGATTCGTTTCCAATACATAAGTTCTGTGTCTTGTCCACGTTCATTGTTAATCCCCACTTTTGGTATTCTTCTGTTAACTTTCTCATCATATACTCCATGTCTTCTTTATCATTAGCCACAATTACTTGGTCGTCAGCAAACTGTAGTGTGTATATGGTAAATCTGTCGTTAAGTTGTATTCCCATGCCGTGCACTTTACGTTTCCAGTTTTTTAGAGCTACTGCGATATCTATTTTAAAAAGAGTTGGAGAGATACAACGTTCCTGTCTTAAGCCTTTTGTTACCAGGAATTCTTTTGAAAGTCGATTTCCAATTTTAATTTTAGATTTTGACCCTTTGTATAGTTCTTTAATCGCTTTTATGTATGTATGATTGATATTAGTTTGCTCTAAAACTGTCCATAATTTTTCTACTGGAACGGTATCATATGCTTTTTGTAGGTCCACAAAGGTAACATGAGTCTCTATATTTCTGGCGCTCCTTTTCTCAATTACTTGTTTAAGACAAAAAACATTATCACTACAAGGTCTGCCTGCGCGAAACCCACTTTACTCTTCTTCTTCTTGTTCATGAAAATCATTCTCTATTACCGTACAATCTACTTAGAGTACTGGTTACTGAAATTCCTCTGTAATTGTTGCAATCCAGCTTGTTTCCTTTTTTTATGTTAAAGCTGATGCCATTTAAAATAAAACTAAGCTTAATATAAAGAGGGCTGTGACTACGACTAATCAATATTGTCGATTTATTATTAGAGATTGGCAAACTATCTTAAGACTTAAGAATATTTTTCCAAAAATTGGTTATTTAACTACAATGATTGACATATCCTTTTATAATGTGCTGTCAAATATTGCTGAATTTCCCTAATTTCATTGACACAAAATCTAAAGTTTACAGATGCGCAAAAGATATCATTCAAAATATTTAAAAAAAGTTGTTTAATTTTGAAATTTTTAAAATCTGGATTTCCATGCTTAACATTAAAGTTATCTCATTATTTAACTTTAAAATCTTAAAGCAAACGCATTTTGCGTTTTTATTTATAATGTTAACATTTTCCTGGAATGTATTTATAATATTCCCGGCAAATGAACTAAGGTCAGTTATCTTATGAATTTTCTTAAGTCGACTCTGGTTTGGTATTTGCAAGTTTTGAGTAATCGTGTCTAAGTCAGTATTGTTTAGATTTTCTGTCTCAAATTTAGTGCCGCTTCGCAGTAGGTTGAATAAACCAAGTTTTCTTTTCTAATTTAGCATAAGTTTTGTAGGTATCGTTTAAGTACGAATTCTTGATAAAGTATTGTTAACTTGATCAACTAAAGGGGGAAAGATAGGAAATTGTTGGAAAAAGTTGGCAAGTTTTTTTTTTTTAGTCATGTAAAAAGACGAGTAGAAGATTATTATTTGATCTGTTGACCTGAAAGGCCCGGATATCATTTTATTTTTCTGATATGTGTGTTGATTGGTTTAGTTTTCGAGATACAACTTATAATATTTTTATCGAATTTCGTTACTTTTTTAGGTATAAACTGGGGGTTCATTTTATTTTGAAGGGTATTTCTTCTATACAGAGTTTAATTTTGTTCAATTTTAGGGAAATCTTGGATGTTTTTATATTGTTTTATGTTTTTTTTTCTGATTGATTGTGCTATGCCATTTTAAAATTTTGATAAAAGGTATTGGTGGTTTTTTTGTTCTTCATTTGTTTAACAAGAGTAAGGTTTTTGTTTATAATTGGCTCTTTGACATAAGGACCGTATAAAATTAAAAAATTAAAATGGATCGGTAACCCACTGCAAGCTCTGATTGTATATGTACTAGTATGGCTGACGTCAAAAAATTTTAAGAAATTTCCTGTGTTTTAATATTTTAAAAATTTTTAAATATTCTAAAAGTGTAGTCGCATAGTCTTTCAGTGCAGAATATTTGACATAAATATTATAAAAGTTTATTATCAAATTTTCTTATCTGTAAATTTAATTTTTTTGTTTAACTTTTTATTCTGTTTTTGTGGTGTGGTTTTAGTAGTTTCCAAGAATCGTTATAACAGTTTTAGTATATTTTAAAACAAATCTATATAAACAAAGTATAAAAAGGAACTTTAAAGGGTTAAAGTCAACTACGGAGTTTCGGAAAAGGCCTTTCCATCCTCAGCGTGGCTTGTCTGACTACAGTAATCAAACTGACTACACGGAAAATAGAAATAATAAAAAAATAGGTTAAACCTATTTTTCATTCAACGAGTGAAAGGACAGCGAATCAAGAAAACTATGTCCATGGCGGGACGAAAACGATTTACCTTGTATCTTTTAGTTAGCTTGATTACTGTAGTCAGGCAAGCCACGCTGAGGATGGAAATGCCTTTTTCCGAAACACCTGTTCCGTGATTCATTTTCCTCTCTGAAGTTGCCTTTTATAGCTTGTTAACATATCGTTCGAGCTTCCGCAGCAGTATTCCATGATCGACACAATCGAAAGCCTTCGACAGATCACAGAACACCGCTGCGACCGCTTCCCCCTTGTTTATCTCAGTGTAAACTTTATCCAAAAAGTCAAAAACAGCGTCATGTGTACCTTTAGACGATTGAAAGCCATACTGCTTCTCAGTGATAATTTTGAACTTTCTGAGATAATTCCACATGCGCCCCTCCACTATCTTTTTGATCACCTTTGAAAGACTTTTAAGTGTTATTTTCGCAAAATTCTAAAATGCTTTAAAGAAAAGCAAATAGTTTTAATTTGTAGCAGACATTTCTTATTAAAGAGTTTAGAGTTGCATTTCAAAATATTAAAGTTCAACAGCTCAAAATGATACGCTCGCGTGACCAACATGCTTAGGTTTTGTTCCAGTTGCATAAATATACTACCAATTAATTAAAATAAATGTCGTTAAACATAACACATATAAACCATTACGTAAAGTATGCTATATAATTATGGTGCACAAGGTATATTTTTAAAAGTATGAAGGGCGTTAAATTTTATCTCTTTTATAGCTAGAGACGAACAAAGCCTTTTTATTGGTTTTTTAAGACATTTTTTTATGAGATAAGAAGTAGATAACATATATTCGTATTTTTACCTTCCTAGCCTACGCAACAATGGCTAAAAAGGGTATTATTTTCGACGAAAAAGTTTTTTTTCAGATAGCGCCGAAAATATTTTATTTGGTTGTATTTTGACCTATCTTACCAATATTGTCGTGATGTCTGTCTGTGTGTGTGTGTGTATGTATAGCTCCTAAACCTTTAAATCGATTTTCATGAGATTTTTATAAAAAAAAGGGTTTTGGTCAAAATAATGACAGTTTTTTGACAGTTTATACATATTTCAGGAACGAAAGCTGCAACGAAGGTTTTGCTTATAACATAAATTATTGAGAAAAAAATATGACTACTCTATTCCGAAACTCGCCTATTGATGCGATGCTCCGTTGAAAGGTTATCATTTTTAAAATTTTTGAATTAACAATCAGCATTAATGCACGGTAAAAAAATTTGACTACAATGAAAACACGTTCTTTTCTTAAATAAATTGTTTTACCTTAAAACAATTTGTTTTGAATTAAAATATTTCTTTTGAGTTTAACGCAGCGTTTAATCTTGAAATAAGACTTTATTTTTCTTTTTTAGTTGTTTTGTTTTAGTATACTCCATTTTGTAACAAAGCAAATTGACTTAATAATTTTCTTCCAGAGAAAACGGTGCCTTACAGTCTGTTTCACATTAAAATAAAGACGCAAAACATTTTTTGTGCAAAATCAAGAAAATATTCTCTTGCACAAGCACAAATTATTTTACTTCAAACCAATTTGCATTGATCTAAGACAATTTTTTTTACCGTGTGGATTCTGACCAAAATCTAATCACCTCCTTGCAGTTCGGTTCGGTTCGGTTCGGTTCGAGCATTATTTTACCTGCAAATTTTGTGAAAATCGGCTATGCGGTTTAGGAGCTATTGTGTTACGAACAGACACACACGCACACAAGATAGGTCAAAATATGCCCAAATACCAAATTTTCGGCGTTATCTCAAAGAAAATTTTTTCGTCGAAAATAATACCTTCCCTAGCTAGCCATTGCTGTGCGGGCTAAGAAGGTAAAAATACCCTTTTTGCAGCTTTATTTTATAAATTTACTTACTATTTTGTTTTTATTTTATTTTGGCGGTTACGTCATGAAATATTTACATTAGTTTAAATGATTAAATGCCAATGACGAACCACCATTATTATAAATTGATCCATGACGGATCCGATAATTTCCTAGCTAGCCTATTACCACACTTCAAGTGATGACATTTTTATGATATTGCCTTGAAAACAGTTTTTTGTAGATATCTCAAAAACGAAGTTTCTGGTAATAACACAAATTATTGAGAAGAATATGGTCTACAATATTCCGAAAACCGGATATGCATGCGATGTTCCGTTAAAACGTTAGCATTTTTAAAATTTTATAATTGTCAGCATTTACGGATTTTAACCAAAATCTAATCGGCTCGTTACAGTTTCAAATACTATTTTACCTGAACATTTTATCAAAATCGGTTCAGCGGTATAAGAGCATGCAAAAAAAAACATTATGACGAGATTGCTAAGATAGGCCAAAATACACCCCAATAACACATTCGAATTTGAAAATCGGTTATGCGGTTTAGGAGCTATCGTGTTACGAACAGATACACACACACACAAGATAGAGTACGATATAACTGGAGGAGTACTACAGGGCTCAGTTCTAGGTCCTCTGCTGTGGAACATCATGTATGATGGTCTTTTGAGAATAGCATTGCCAGCGAGAGTTAAGCTTGTAGCATATGCTGACGATGTAGCTGTAGTGATAGTCGCGAAGCATCTTGAAGAGATAAACCTAGCTTTCGATATCACTTTCAGGCGAATTAACCAGTGGATGAATACGGTGAACTTGCAGCTAGCCAAGCATAAGACCGAGGCAGTGCTCATCACCAGTAGAAAGATAGTAGAAACCATCAAGCTAAGAGTCGGAGAGCAAGAAATCACGTCACAACCATATATCCGATATCTGGGAGTGATGATTGATGCCCGACTTAACTTTAAGCAACAAGTCGAGCACGTGAATGCCAAAGCGTCAGCACTGAGAGCTAGCCTAGCGCGATTGATGCCTAACGTCGGCGGACCAAAGCAGATCAGAAGACTACTCCTATCATCAGTGGTCACAGCGGTGCTCACATATGGAATATCCATTTGGTCAGACACACTAGGGTTCCAAGAATCGTGGAGGAAAGCTGGACCAGTATATCGACTAAGTACCCTAAGAGTAGCCAGCGCCTTCCGTACAATATCTGAGGAAGCAGTTTGTGTCATTTCCGGTACTCTGCCTCTCAGAGTCTTAGCTGAGGAAAGACGGACCCTTTATCATCGGAAGAGGTCAACTACACTGAGCGCTGAAGAACTCAGAATAGAAGAACGGCAGAACAGCATAAGCCGATGGCAGCTCCAGTGGGATGCCACAGTGAAGGGTAGGTGGACGCATCGTCTTATACCAAAGATCAACGTTTGGCTGAACAGGAGTCACGGCGAGGTTAACTACTATCTAACACAGATGCTATCAGGTCCCGGCTGCTTTAAGGCTTATCATCACCGCTTTAAGCACGATGATTCTCCGGAGTGCCCATCCTGCTCTGGAACCACTGAAGATGCAGAACACGTTTTCTTCAAGTGCCCGCGTTTTAGCCCACAGCGCGACTAACTGGAGACAATCCTGACCCACACAATTCCATAGAAAGAAGAAGAGCGAATGACGCCAATTAGAAGAAAAATAGGAGTTGTACCAGAAGGAAGATCAGTAGCTAGATCCTCCCCCATGAAGTAATGCCTAACGGCAGTTTCCGTGGGGATTAGAGGTTAGAGGAAAGCGGAGGTTTTAGGCGGTATTAATAACTTGAGTCCGACATATCCAGACGAAACACTAAGTCTGTTGAATACGTAAATGTATTTCCTTCGCTATGGGAAAAAAAGAAACACACAAGATAGGTCAAAATATGCCCAAGTAACAAATTTTTGACGTTATCTCAAAAAAAAATTTTTTGTCGTTAATAATACCTTGTCTAACCATTGCTTCGGGGGCTAGGAATGTAAAAAAAATCGACTATATATCAGAAGATTATACATAAATATTTTACCACTTTGCAAACCATAAAATAGCCCCCGTAAAATAGCAAGTAAAATTCAAGCTTTTGCGTTGCTAAAATACAAAGTTGGCTTTAATTACTACTCCGAAATAGTGGAAAACCTCTTATAATTTTTGTCATCAATCAATGCTTGATAGTTAGTCAATACTGCGAAGGGAATGCATGAAGATCTATTAGGTGCAATTAGTAGGCAAAACCAAACCCCAGCCGCACATCTGTCACGTAGCTAATTACTATGTATTACTAGGTGCTGTGCTATGTTACAAATTTATGTAATAATATATTTAGTGACAGAAATGCGTCATCGGATCGATGACGTTTAAACGTGCTTATTCATCCAGCAAACAAAGACGAAAAATTCGTTCAGCATTATTCAGCAAAAAAATTATCTTTGTGTCCACTTATTTCTGAATTATGTTTTTCGGAGGCATTCGTTTATTTTTTAGGGAAAAATATTCCTGTATAGTGCAGGCGTTAGAGGTAGTTGAGTATACAGAATATTAGTACGGCAGGTTGACAATGGATTCTAGCTGAGAATAGGTTGCAGATTAATAAGATTATCTCGGAAACTAAAGAGAAATTTAAAAAACTGAGAAATAAATTTGTTTGGCTTAGCTGAGTGTAATTTTGTGTTATTATTTTTTTTTTTAAATCATACGGGAAATGGGAGCCATGCAAACTTTCGCACTAAATAAACAAAAGAGGATGATCGGTGCTATATCACATAAAAAATTGTACGGGAATTCACCGTTTCGTTGAAAAATAAATTTATTTAAAAATTTTCAAAAAAATAGGGTGGCTCACTTCAATTTTTGATCAGTTTATTTCAAGTGCATTCCATCTCCTTTTTACTATACTTTCGGTTATGTTATCATTGGTTATCGATATAGCCAATGACTACATTACCGAAATCTAACTAAAAAGCAAAAGTATAGTACAGATATCATGGTGTGCGCTTTATATTTGCACATTATTGCCCCATGTTCCGAGTTAAAACAACAGCAATTTTTCTTGGCTAAGCGGGCACAGAAATATTTTGTTTTTCTTTTTTTTTTATTCACAGGTACTAAACTTTACGTTTGTAGTATTCCGTTAACCCGACATAAAACATCGCAAAGGTGGCCAAAATGCAATATTCATTAACCTGACCCGAGGCACAAATTACCACATCACGATCATGGGTACTGTTTTTCGTTTCATCACCTGCCTTTTGCTTTTACTCCGGTAGTTTTTTTTGTATTTGGTAGATGTCGCCACTTGTGTTATAAGCATACGGTATTGCAGGCATTATTTTTAATTTCTCTTACCAATATCGTAGGATGATTTTATATTACGTCTCTCTAGCTTTCAGAAGAGTCGCTTAAGGGCCATTGAAACAGTTAACTGTCAACACTTAATAGGTATCCATTAGACCTTGGACCCCCGTGGGCGTACAACTTTCGAGCTGCTCACGGAAAAATGCAAGAGAAACGAAATCTTTCTATGCCTGCTTGGCCACGAAAAATTGTTGTTTTCTTTATTCACGGGTACTAATCATTACGTGTGTAGTATTTTTGGCTCACACTCCACTGACCCGGCATAAAAGAATGCGAAGGCCGCAAAAATGCATTGACACGACCTGAATGACAAACTATGTCACGCTCATGGGTATTGTTTTTCTTTTCATCGCCTGCCTTTTGCTTTTACTCTAGTACTTTCTTTTGTATTTAGTAGATATCACCACTTGGGTGTTAAGCATTCGATATCGCAGGAAAAACTTTACGTTTGTAGTATTTTTGGCTCACACTCTGCTGACCCGACATAAAACGTCGCAAAGGCGGCAGAATATGCATTGACCCTACCTGAGAGGCAAATTATGTCACGGTCATGGATACTGTTTTTAGTTTCATCGCCTGCCTTTTGCTTTTATCCTGGTAGTTTCTTTTGTTTGTGGTAGATGTCGCAACTTGTGTGTTAAGCATACGGTATAGTAGGCATTGTTTTTCATTTCTCCTTCCAATATCGTAACACGAGATTTATTACCGTCTCTCTAGCTTTACAAAAGTGTCACATTGACCATGCAGTGTTCTGAAGAGTTCCTTAAGGACGAAACAGTTAACTGTCAACACTTAATAGGTGCCCATTAGATCTGGGACCCCCCGTGGGTGTACAGCTTTCGAGCTGCCCACGGAAAAATACAAGAGAAACAAAATCTTTCTATGTCCGTTTAGCCATGAAAAATTGTTGCATACAAAATAACTTTTTTTTAACAAAATTTAGAAGGGACAAATATTATTTTGCTCGGTTTGTTTTAGATCACTTGGTATATTCTAACACACGTTGGAAACTCGATATATAAAAAATTGTGGAAAATAATAGTGGCTATATAGCTTTGTTTCGCCATAATATTAAAGCGCGGGACAACAGGCAAAAAATTCAATTAAAATTATGCCTTCATGCTTTTAGGTAAAGTAAACAACTAACCAATTACACGAAAATTAGTTTTGGAGAAAAATTGATACTTTCAAAAGAATACGCTATTTTATATTTTTTGAGTTTTTAGGGTTTTTTATTTTAAAGGTTTTTTGTTAAAAACCATAAAGCTAAAAAGCATACTCCATGTGAACTCCATGCTATATCACCTTGGGAAATATTTTTTGTAAATACCTCAGAAACGGAAGCTTCTACAAAGTTTTTATATATTATATTTTATAAATTATTAAAAAAATGTGTTTACTATATTCTAAACACCTCATATTGGTGCGATGCTTCGTTGAACAGTTAGCATTTTTTCTCAAAAAATAAACGGTCGTTAGCATTAATATATTTTGACCAAAGCTCTTTACAGTATTGTACACTATTTTACCTAAAATATGTATGAAAATCGGTTCAGCGGTTTAGGAGCTACCGTGGGCCCAGGAGACATACAAACACACATACTTGGATAGACGTCAAGGTAGGTCAGAATACACTCAAATAATTTAGAAGGTAGAAAAAACTGATCCCTAAAAAAAGGTTTTAGGGCTTTAAAACTTCAAACATAGATTTACAGTACTGTCTTTCTAGTTCCTTGTAAACAAAAAATGTTTATTTACCATAAGAGCCTTATTCTTTGCATACTTTTCACAACATTCCGACTCATTTATTAAATCTGGTTGAATTATGCATTTTATGGAAAGTATTTTATTTTTTTGGCGACTGTACACGTAACTCAACATAGAATTTATAATATTTTCATTAAACTTTAATTTTTTTGGTGATATTCACGATAATGATAGTGTTGTTGCCAGAGGGCAGCGAGGACCTCCGAGGGGTGTTGTGTTTCCCCCTGGCCTTTTTGTAAAGGCTAAAAATGTTCTTTAAAATCAGATTATTCACTTTAAAAATTGTTTTTATTCTTATTCATAAAAGATACCTTATGCCGATAAGGTAATAATAATAGAAGATTTTAAAATCTTGTTTTGTTATTCAGGGATATTGTGTAGATTATAAAAAATGCATATCTAAAAAAATGAATATTTTTTTATTAACGCCTTAATAAAACAAGCTGTGCTAAAATGGCTTTAAAAAAGTGATTAATGAATTTGCCCAAAAAGTTTTTAATATAAAAATTATAATTTTTTCACTTTCCTGACTTAATACCATTTTTTAAATTTGTCAAGGGAACCCATACACTATATATTTATCAACGGAGTCCATATACAATTTAGAAATCTAAAAAAAAAACAAAATAACGAAAATCATTTTACAATTTACAGACGCTAACATGGTTTCAATATATACAAGAATATACTATAAGTAAGAACTTATAAAATACTTTTTAGCTGTTTTTTAAATAAATTAATTTTAGGGTGAAACTTATTTATTTGCCTTGACAGGCGGTTGGCACTACGTACTAATTGTGTAGTTGGTTCATTTATAGCCATAATTAGTGAAGTAGAATCGACCTGAAAAAATTTCTAAATGCCTATTAATTAACCTTAAATTTAAAAAGTGATAACAGTTAAAGAGAATCTATCTGTTTTAAACTAAGTACAACCCAAACTAAGCAAAGTTTATCATTTTATATTTTTAAAAAATTAGTGAGAGGGCCTCTATAAGATCAGAAGTGCCAGGGGCCACAACATGGTGGAAGTCGGCCCTGGGTTAATTTAGTATAGTTTTGCAAAGTCACTTGAATAACTCCTAATACGGGGTTCTATCGATTTCATGAAATTTTGCTTCATTCTGCCCTGCAAAAGTTATTCAAATTCATATAAAATCTTCCTGGTTATAATATAATAAAATTTCAACCCTACCAACCGAGAAAGGGCGCGGCTCTTTGCGGTCCGACCACAAAGCATTTGTTTTCCGATCGACCGAGGCCAGGTGGATGTGCGGCACCTGATTGTGACTGACTTTGCAAAAACCATAATATAGTTTTTGCAAAGTCAGTTGAACAAAGATAAAAGCCGACCATCGGCATATCCTTTATAGAAAGTGACATGGGCCGCGGTAGATATACTCATGAAAATTATTTCATTTAATTATGGCTTAAACTAAAGAAATAAAAATAGATAATAAAACTTTCTATTCCTACACCTACAGGAACGACACTGATTTATTTTCGAACTCTGCATAGTGCCGACCGAGGGGTAAACCGCGTGGGCATTTTGGTGTACAAATCTTGGGTATTGTTAGAGGAAATAGTGGGTATTAGGGTATTATTATTAGTATTATTAGTATTAGTATTAGTATTATTAGGGCATTAGTGGGTATTAGAAGGGTATTAGATGTAATAGCCGGGGTATTGGAGGAATTAGTCTGGGTAATAGCTGTATTAGAATTATAAAAAACATACGATTTTTCAAACTTATTTCCTTATTTACCACAGAACAAGTCCAATGTAACCTGGTATCTGGTACCTTTCGACGCGTATCAATATGTTACAGTAGATTATGAGCATTTTTTATGGGAACCTCCTTATTAGTAGATACATATTAACGATTTGGCAACATTGCCTACACCTGTTGTGAAAAAAACCGTACGTATCGAGGTGCGTATCCAGTGGTAAACTCAAAATCTTTGTGAAGATAAAAATAAAAATGAAAATTTTTTAATAGAGAACATTCGAGATATGGAAACATTCGTCCATAAAGATGATGTATTAGATTTGAAAGATTATTCAAATAAAATGAAACATGTGGAAGGAAAGTGTTACTGAAGGATGGGTCTGCAAATCGATCTGCAGTTCTTAAAAAATCTTCGTTTTGCTGGCTTCTTAGTGAATCTAACGGTCGCATTAGTAATGATCGCCTCAAAAGGTTTATAATCACACCAAGTGACCATACAAAATTAAAAGCAAGATTAAAAGTGAAAAAAAGTGAGCGAGAAGGTGAGTCCGAAATCAACCCAAGAAAATGTAAGCAAAAACGACTAAAAAAAGGGGACATTGGAAGATTCGCAGACTTAGGAAAAAGGAGTGTAAACGCGAAGGAAATATGTGAAACTGAGAGCGAAATGGATGAGGCTGATGGTGAATTTGATCAATCAGAATCCTGTGATGAGAAATTCATAAAGGAGATTACAATAGGAAAATTCTACGCCGTCGCCTATGATAAACAATAGTTTATCGGCAAAGTTTCTGATATTCTTAAAGAAAATCAATTCACGGTCAAATTTCTAAAATCAAACAATAATCACTTTGTCTGGCCCAGGCAAGATGACACCGACATCGTTGAGCTAAAATATATTTTTTATGGTCCCCTGGAGCTATCAGGAAGTGCTCCTTTCAATTTAAGGAGGCATGACCTAATTACCATAGAAAAAAATATAAAGAAACAGCTGAATAGTTTTATTGTAAATTGTAATAAATTATTTCCAATTCATTTTTTTTTATTCATAGCATATTTCGGTACATATTATTTACGTTTATTGTTATTTCTCGTTGAAGATTTGTTCAAGACTCGGTTCAAAATGATTTGGAAAGAAACATTATTTTGAATTAAAAATTTAGAAGTTTTAATTGTTTAAAATATTAAGTTTATAACCCTTTCTCATTCAAGGCAAGTAATAGAGTGTTTTTGGTCAGCACATTTGTCTCCAAAATCGTGGTTGTGGTTCTTCTGAGTCGGCGCAATAGCGACCTGTCCCGTGGTTTTGTTTAATTACCACAAAGGACGTGGTTAATTACGGATCTTTAGCGCTAACTTTATGTGAGTGGGTATGGTTATTTTATATTGACATTTCAACCAACCAAAACTGGAATCGTGTTCCAAATTCATATTTTTGTTATGTTTTGAACATTTTTGATTATTTTGATGAAAGTTGAAACTATTTTTCTTGTAAAATGGTTTTCTTGCAGTTTTATGAAATGACAGTTCGTTATGTGGCGTGTCCAAAAACTGTGTTGTTCGTGACAAATAGTTATGGTTATTAACCACTAACATAACCACAACTATAACGAAATTGACGTCTACATGTGCTGACAAAAAACACTCTAATAACTTTTTAACTGCGAAAAGTGGATTTTTTTCCAGAGATATTAGTGGGTATTAGTAGGCTCGAGTAGGTATTATTATGGGTATTAGAGGGTAATAGAGGTATTAGTTTAACAAATTCGGGTATTAGAGGTAAAATGAGGTATTAGTGTACACAATTTTGGAGCGCGGTTTACCCCTCGGTGCCGACTAAAGGGGTCCCGAAAAGCATACCCGAAAGCAATTAAAAGCGCATCTCAAAAAAATTTGCCAATCAGGTGCCGTCTATCCACCTGTGCACGGTCGGTCGGAAAACAAATACTTTGTGATCGAACCGCAAAAAGTCGCGCCTCTTCTTTGTCGGTAGGGTTGAAATTATACTAGGAAGATTTTATAAAAATTTGGATAACTTTTGAAGGGCAGAATAAAGCAAAATTGAAATGAAATCGATAGAACCCCGTATTAGGAGTTATTCAAGTGACTTTGTAAAAACTATAAGTTAGTCCAGGGTCTTCTAAATTCTCGGCTGGGCCATTCAAAGTCTACTAAACTCCAAAAATTTCTATTTAGATTACTCTCCCTCTAAACTAAACAGAAAACATCCGATTTGGAGCCCAGAACAGCGTGTGCATAGATAGAGAACTCGAGGTTACATAGTGTATGTGTGTAGCTCTAATAAGCTTTATCTTAGTGTGACATCTCTGCAAAACAGTTTGGGCTTGTCAGAGTTTGAAATTGAGTTCAGGAACGACTTAGAGTCTTTGATTAAAGAAATATAGGGAGCTGCGCACATGAAAAAAGATTACTATAATCTTAGTCCTTAGGAAATTTAGGTCACCTAAATCAATTACGGCCTAGTTGACTTAAAACCTTGGGGGTTGTTTTGCAGTCTCTTAAACAATAGAGTTATAAAAGCTTATTAAAGCCGGTAAAGATAAAAATTCAGGATAAAAACTGCGAGATAATATTTTTAAAAGTATATCATAACAAAAACATTTCATGTAAAAAAGGCAAAATGCGCGAAAATGGAATCCGTAAAAATAATTGAGATAAAAGTATAGCAATATAAATTTCAAAATTAAAGGTTATTACTAGTTTGGAAAAGTTTTGTTAAACTTTGCTATACCGGGTGGGCCAAAAAAACCGGACAATTTTTTTTCATTAGAACATTTGAACTATACAATCGATTTTAATGGGACAAACTGCAGTTTGAAGAGAATTAATCAGAATTTTAACCAAATATATTTTTTTGTCCGTCATCTTAAAATCCAAGATGGCGGACGAAATTAAAATGTACCCTTCAAAGATGCTCGTTTATTCTTGACTTGCAAACATGTTTTAAGATTTTTTTTTAATTAGTAAAAAAGCTATATTCTTGTTATGCACAACAAGACACTGCGTCCTACAAGGACACCTGGCAAAGATGAGAGTGAAGGAGGACGCGACGTGCGAGCGATGTTGGGCCGAGGACGAGACCTCGGCGCATTTTCTCTCATCATGTGAAGCATACAAGGAGGCAAGAAGAGAGGTATTCGAAGAGGAGGCCTTTGAGACGGAGGACCTTCTGAATCTGAGGTGGCCCGATATTCTGGCCTTTGTACAGAAGACGGGCAGATTCCTCAGCGAGGTAAGGACGCAGTAGGGGGGATGCCCGGGGGTTGGCGAAAAGGGCGCTTCATGTGCCTAGTCGCCAGGCCTAGAGCCTACCCCACACTACTACTACTATGCACAACAAGGTAGGAATCAGCAAAATCGGTTTGGTGATGTTAAAAAAAATATATAACTACCACACCGATTTTACTAATTTATACCTCGCTGTGCGGGGAAAAGTAGTGCTTTTCTAGACATTAAAATAAAAGCTAAAGCATTTTCATAAAATAAGAATAAACACGCCATTTTCAAGAATCAAGTAGGATTTTAAGCATTTTAATATGGCGATAAATTTGATCATGATCTTTAAAAAGCAATCAATTCTCACAAGGATGGTTTTTATTTTATTAAAATCGGTTTAGTGGTAATAAATTTATAAGGAAATAAATGCAGACATGATTGGCAAGGCAATAGTATAATATTCAAAACAATGGTTGAAACAAAAATATTTTTTTTAGAACCACCAAACCGATTTTTCTGATTTGTACCTTGTTATGCGTGGCAAAAACGCAGCTTTTTTACTGATTTAAAAAAAAATAAAACATGTTGCAACACAAGAATAAACGAGCACCTTTGAAGGGAACAATTTAATTTCGTCCGCCATTTTGGATTTTAAGATCGCGGAAAAAACAATATATTTAGCCAAAACTCTGATTAATTCTCTGCCAAGTGCAGTTTGTCCATTAAAATCGATGGTATAGTTCAAAAGGTATAATGAAAAAAAATTGTCCGGTTTTTTTATTTTGTCGGTCTATGACGAACTGCCATAATTAAAAAAAACATACTATATTACAATTTGCAGCCGTAATAGCCAAGTTTAAGAAAACTTTTAGAAACTATTAAACACTTTTAATTTTGAAATTTATATTGGAGAACTTGGCTATACCTTTATCTCAATTATTTTTGCAGAATACCACTTTCGCGTACTTAGCTTTTTTACATGAACTGTTTTTGTTAAGATTTCACTTAGGGACTCCAATCCTGCACTAAAACCTCAATCCCGCAAATCCGCGGGATTATAGGGCCCTCAATCCCGCAGATCCTCGAAATTGCGGGATTGCAAAAAATAGTATTTTTTGTACAGCCTACCAAATATACTAATAAAAGTTTTTTTGCATTCAAAAACAGAGTATAATGCAAGCAAATATTTATCGCATATTGATACAAGATAAAATACAAGAGTCGGAATAGCTTAAAAGTTACATTTTACATTGATTTTAAAACTATTTCCGGAGGAAAGATAACATATCGAACGTGTCATATTTTAAACTCGATCTAATTTTATTGCACTTATAACCTGCGGCTGAAAATGCACGCTCACCTTCGACACTTGTCCGAGGAATCGACTTAAGACAGTTATAACCAACTTCCAAGTATATGCCCCTATCTCTTCGCATTCAAAAAGGGTCATTTTATGTTTAAGTAGCTGGTCAAGTGATGTTTAAGATAGGGCTAGTACAGCCATAGGAGAGGACTCTGATACTGATACCCATACAGTACGAAGGCTTTGATCCAATTCCTCTTCTTAATTTGAAGGTGATGGTTCGCCTCTTGTTATTAGATGAGACAAAAGTGCATTATCCTCTTAAATCGAGTCCTGCAACGTTGATCCCGCAAAATTCCTGCGGGATCCCGCATTTGCGGTATCTAGCATTTGTGGGATTGGATTCCATAATTTCACTCTTTTTTTAAAAGAATTAAAATATGCGGAATATGCTCAAAAGTTTTGGGATGGCTTAGATTTAACTTGTTTTAGTTTTCCCTTAATAACTTTTTATTTCTGTCAATTTATGCTTGGGGGGGGATTTGGTGTTTTTTATATAAAATTTCTGTAAGTTTCCCAAATCCCAGCTTTGTATAATTTTTGGAATCGCGCAATAATAGTTTTACATAAGTTGATGTATTATAGGGGAGCGAAGTAAATAAAAGAATTGGTGTTTTCAAATTTTTTCCTATAGTTTTGTCATAGTTCCTATCAGTCTGCCAAAGCTCAGCTCTCTAGCGTTTTTGGAAGTGGGCAATGTCACTTTCTCATAACTTTACATGCAGAGCCCAACAAACATTTAAAGTTGTAACGAGGAAACCCCAACTAGAAAGAATTTCTTAAAAGTAACCGCAACGTACTCCCGCTACATCTCAGTATACTATACAGCGACGTTATAATTCCCTAAGTGGGGAACCAATTTCTGTCAAGTCAAGTCAAGTCACTGTAGTAACAACTAAACTACTACGTCGTAGCCAGGTATCTACTACGTCGTAGAGGCTGTTTTTTTTCCGTAATGGCATAAAAGTTGCGATGTAGTTGCAAATAATATAATCGTTTCTTTTTGGTAGAATTGTTACACAATATGGTGGACACAACAGTAAACAGACTCGCTTAGTTTTTTTGTTTGGTTATGGTTATAATATGTACTATGTTATCCAAAAGTGTGAGAATTTACGAGCAGAGGATCAAAATTCGAGTGCGACGCAAAGTTTTTTGTATAACATGCATTATATATATTGCAAAAAACCGGTGCACCCGTAAAATTGAGCCGTTTTCTGGTAGCTGAGAATTTTTATGTTGTGATTTTGGAGGTTATGTTTTCATAATCGACAGTTAACTCTAACAAATGGTGCTTAAGAAGAGCATTTTTGGTAAGCTTCAACTAATTTGTTTCTAAAATAGTATAGCTCTTTAATATGAGCTCATAAAACGACAACAAAAATATTAAATTTTCTTTCTTAAATAAAAACATGGCGTCCCAAACTATATTCCCTGATAGTCGAAAGGGTTACTTGAAAGTGAGCCTAAGTTACGGCAACGTGTCACTTACGACTTTTATGTCGGCATTCCTTTTTAGTTCTAGATAACACACTCGAATTTCTACTCCTTCGTTGCAGAAACGTATTATTAACTAGCTTTCGCCACTAGAAAACGTCTACAGAGTGATAGGAACCACGCGATAAGTATAACTACTACCCTTAAGTTATTGGGGTGTCGCCACTTGTCATTTGCCGTTTCTGTCAACAACAACACCACTGCTTATAGGTTATGTACGAGCGTGAATTTGTGGTAGGTTTTAAAACAAAAACAAGATAAATTAAATTCCATTAGAACAATAAATGAAGTGCCAATAAAAAGAGTTTTTTAAAAATGTAACACAGCACAAATTTAAGTTTATTCACTTCAAACCAAGCTTTAACAACAGCACAAATTTGAAGAAAACCAAAAAGAATTATTGACCCAAGCTCAACACATAAACTGAATCACAGTGAGACACGACACGTCAGCACAAGAGGCTTAGATAAACGAATTCGGTTTAGTTCACACAAGAGGGTTACGATGGCGATAGGGTGGTGCCACAGCACAAACCACGAACGACCGTAAAGACAGTGAATAGAACAGCAACAAGTAGCGTAAAAGATTAAGGATGGAGATTAAGCATGGACCAGGGAATTCTTAAAATCCGGGTGCGGTACTCGATACTTTGAATCAATATTTTGCATTTTGATTGTTTTGCAAAATGGTCATTACTTGAGCTCGAAAAAATGGACTGCTCAAGGTAGTTAAAAAAATATTTGCAAAACTATTCCTAGTATTCCCATATTATAAAAGGAGCCACAAAAAGTAGGGTTAAGAATGTGTGCGACAAAGATGCGACTTCAAAAAGTCTATGTTTTCAAAGTAGAAACAGGAAGGAGAGATTACTTTAAAAGATCGACATTAAAAAAAAGTCAAAGTAGTTGCGGCTTTAAAGTTGATCCACAAAGTTGTTTTGTCTACATTGTTACATCAGATGTTACTATGATGACACAAACTTTTGTGGTAAAAATTACAGTTATAATGTAGTTGTCGGATACACTTGTTTGGGACTCCAATGAAGCTTAACTTTCTAGTGGTAATTAAGTAGGATATAAAAGTCAGGGCGACTACGAAATAACGACTAAAAAGAAAGTAAAACTTTAGCAACGTCCTATTGTGGTAGAGAAGACTATCAGGATCGACTATCAAGAAACAATCCTCAGAAGTAGTTTAGAGGGTCGTTTTTACGAAACATCTACTATTTCCTGATACTAAATAGTAGGTAGAACTAAAAAGTAACAAATTTTGGTTGGGATCACCACATTTCTACTATAAGAAAGTAGCAAAGCCTTTAGAACATGTAGCCGCTACTATAAATGTTAGTTGGGAGGGCAGGAAAATTTTGGGGTTTTTCAATTATCATAGTTTATATCAGTCTGCCAAAATCCATCCCTCTAGTTTTTCTGGAAGTGGGTATGTATTTCATAACTTTAAATGTACAGGGAAATGTAAATACAAATTTTGGAGTTTTTTAATTTTGTTGAAGGGTCTGGTCATAATTTCTATCCTTCTGCCAAATTTGACGTTTTTTAAAATTCCGGAACTACTTTACTGCTTTATGGAAGTCTATGAAACTTGGGAATATTTTTAACTTTATCAAGGTCTACGACTGAGCAAAGTTTGAGTTTCGTAGCTCATTTAAAAGTAGAATTATAGATAGGTAAAATATGGGCTGAAATGTTAAAAAAAAAGGTGGTAAAGCAGTTTTCGCGAACTTGGCGGGGCCATGCCCTGCCCCCAATACATGAGTGAGTGAGTGAGTGGCAAATTCGGCGTTTTTTACAATTCCGTAACTACTTTCCTGCTTCATGGAAGTCCATGAAACTTGGACGGATTGTTAACTCTTTCAAGGCTTACGACTGAGTTTGGGTTTCGTAGCTCATTTCGAGTTAAAATTATAGATAGGTCAAATATGGGCAAAATTGTTTCAAGAAAACTTGGCAGGGCACTGCTGTGCCCCCAGATATACTAAATATTTTTTTTGAAGTGTAAACTTCTTTAGGCGCGTTTAGCAGTTTTTGTGGGTGGTGAATTGAACTGAGCCGTCAGGCCCGGCTATGTAACGCTCATTCGGGTGAAATCGGCTCGAGTCGACTAACTGTGAGAAACATTCAGCGAGCGATATGATGATGCAGATGAAGGCCAGTACACAGAAGAGTTCGGTTCGGTCCGCTTTGCAGAATATGTTATGGGCCAGTATTAACAATTTCGCCTTGTTGAAGTTTACACTTCTGCCGTGTGGTCTTAAGCACACACAATAATTTTTTTGCATTTGCTTGCATGGTTTTATGAACAAAAGGAAAAATCAATTATTACTAATTATTTTTAAAATAATATTTGATCTACACGAGCGGTATCTGTCCCAAATCCAGGGTTGGGGTTATGCGTTGACTTAAAAAAAATTGGTTAGAGAAATAGTTTCTTTGTATTACTTTTTGCAGTTACGTCAGCTTGGTGTACGTATCATGGATAATTTAGTAGTTTTTATTTCTCTTTTTTCCTCTTTTTGATAACTGTGATTTTTTCGCCGACACTAATAGCGAATACTTTTGAGAAAGATAGTGCGCCACTCGTGGTCCAATGACACTGTTTTGGTGTTGTCAAAAAATTGACCTAGTGCAGTTTCAAAAGAATACGAAAATCGCACTAGTGGCTCACTGTTTTTCCAAGAGAATTCGCCATAAGGCTGCCAGTCATAGACCTATAATACAAATGGACTAAGTGAGATGGGACTAGGCAAAACTCGGACAAAAATTATATTTGATTTAGAAAAACGACTTTATTAAAAGTAAAGAAGTTTTTACAACTGCTCTAGAATCTAGAAAGGTAAACTTTAGATAGGAATACATATAATGTACGACATGCTTCAACTTTTAGTTTTGATGTCCAAAGCGCACTTACGAAATTATACGGTTTTGTATTTTCATGAATCAGGTTATTGGGCTATTTTGTACCCAGCTGCGACTAGTAGTTACAAGTTTTATTTATAAAAAAAAATATTTAACTTTTAGGTTTAATTCTTATTCAGCCCTATAAAAAGCACGTGTAGATTTTCTACGGACGCGAACAGTGTTACCTTTCATTGAGTGAAGGTGGGGCAGGAGCAAGGGAGGAGGGAACTAGTAAAATAGTGTCCAAAAAAATCTTAAAGCGTGTGCCGAAAGAATTTTTGAAATCGCTCTAAATTTGTTCAAGGTTCAGCTACAACTATTACTAATAAGGAGGATGGGTATAAGAGAGGGAGGGGGAAACTAGTAAAATAAAGTCTTCAAGCGTGTGCAGAAAGAACTTTTGAAATTGCTTTATATTTGTGAAAGTTATAGCTATAACTATTACTACTAAGGATGGGGGAGAGGAGAGGCGGGGGAGGGGAAGAACCAGTAAAATGGTGTTGGAAAAAAACTGAAAGCATATGCAGAATTTGTTTTGTGAAATCGCTATATATTTGATAAAATTATGCGAATATAGATTTTCAATAGGGTGAGGGTAATGACAGGAGGGGAGGTAGGTGGGACCAGAAAGGACGAAAAAGTAGCTACAGCAAATTAGAGGATACTTACAATGGGTAATCAAAGGAATTTCAATAAAATCGCCTGAAATTTAGAAAATTTGTATGCTTTAAAGCTTACATCATGTGACAAAATGGCGTCTGAAGACCGCCATGTTGATTCCTGTTTAAAAAAGTCTAGCTTATACTTTTTATTTTTTTATTTTTAGCTGGGACTTTCCATTCAATCAGGATCAATCGCCCAGTTTCGCAAAGTTCGAGCAAGGTTAGCATTTTTTAAACAAACACAAACAACCAAGTACCTAGCCAGGAATCGAACCCGGACCGCCGGTGTGGGAAACAAACATTGCTACCACTACACCACGACGGCGACTGTTTAAAAAAGTATAGCTTATAGCACCTTCGGGATTAGTAGCAATTCAGCGTCACTTTTTTTGTCAAAATCGGTTTAGCCGTTTAGCCTCTAGCGTGACACAAACATACATATTTACTTACATACAACAATCGAAAAACATTACCCTTCCTTCCCTTACTTCTTATTTCTTATCCTTTTGTTACCTTATCCATGTTTGATAGAAGATGAAGTACAGGAATGATACATTGGTTATACACTTTCGTTTTGAGGCACTGAGAATATTTTTTATTTTTTAATTTGTAGCTTAATTTACCGATTGTTGCCCAGGCCAATCTTACTCGTCTCTTGATTTCAGCTGTTTGGTTTTCTTTTTTCAGTTTAATAATTTGTCCCAGGTATTTATGTATATTCCTCTACTTGTTCTATTTTATTTTGGTTTATTCTGACCGTAATATCTTCATCTGTATGTGTTATGATTTTAGTTTTAGTGTAGTTCATACTTAAGCCTGTATTTTTAGCTGCTGTATCCAGTTCTTCCAGCATTTTTATCAGTTCTTCTTTCTTGTCCGTTTACTTTGATGCCTTTTTCTTCCCAATTCAAATTTTTAAAAACATTCTTAGGGTCTGGTTAAATAATTAAGGGGATATTGTGTCACCCTTTCTGACACCACTTCTTATGCGGATTGGCTTGGTTCCTTCGTGGATTTTTATTGATGTTGTTGGTTCGCTATATATATATTGGCTATTAAGCCTATATCTGTGATCTATTCGGCTATTAATTAAATATGTTTTACTGCCCAGTGCTCAATGCTATCGGAAGTTTTTCAATCTCTATAAACGCAATATATAGTGGAATGTTATATTCGTTGGCTCCTTCTATTAGGATTTTCATGGTTAATAAGTGGTCAACTGTACTAAAACCTTTTCTAAAGCCTGCTTGTTCCTTTGATTGATATCGGTCAAATTTTGTTGATAGTCTATCTGTTAATATTTTCGTGAAAAGCTTATAAATTACATTGAGAAGTGTTATAGGTCGATAGTTTTTTAGGTCTGCTTTATCGCCTTTCTTGTGTAGAATAATGGTTATGGATTCTTTCAAGTTGTTTGGGATTATTTTTTCTTTTACTATTTTATTCAGGAGAATATGGAGGGTATTAACTACAGCTTTACCACCGTACTTGAGCATTTCTGCCATTACTCTTTCTTTTCCAGGTGATTTGTTATTTTTCATTTTCTTTAACGCTCTATTTATTTCCCCTTTGCTTACTTCATGTTGTAGCTCTGAGTTTGTGTTCTTTATTTTTGTTTGGAGTTTCTCCATGGTCTGATGGTTCCCTTTTTGTTTGGTATAATTCTGTATAGAATAGTTGTGTGATATTTATGATATCCTCTTTAACATTAATTTATATGCCGTTAATATCCTTTATTTTAAATATTTCATTTCTACCTAGAGTCGGCCTTAGACATTTCAAATTTCTGTTATTTTCTATAATTCTCTCAACTTTAATTTCTTGGCTCTTTCTTTTATTTTCTTTTATCATTTTTCTTATAGTTTTATTTATTTCTGTGTATTCTATAGATATTCTTTTTCCTTTCCTCTCGAGAATCCGCCTTTTTCCATAAGTCTCTCTATTTCTTCTACTATACAATTTTCTCTCTTTTTATCTTTTTGTGCGATGTCTTTTACTACTATATTTTCATTTTCACATCCTAAGTTTTGGGTTAGCTGTTCCTTTAGCCTTTCTTTGTATATAGCTTTATTTTGTGTAAGTTTATTCATGTCAAGTTGTTCATTGTTATTATTATTTTTTCTGTTCATTTCAAAAGTCCTATCAATGCAGAGTTTTGTTCTGACCATCCTGTGATCTCTGCCTGTTGTAAAGCTGTTTAAGACTGTTACATCTCTATATTTTTATCAGTCAGTCTAGTTTTGTTTATTGTTATGTATATAATTTATTTTTTGGCTTTGAAAATGTACCATTTTTGCATCTTGACCATGTAACATATAATACTTTGATCAATGTTTACAATTAACTCGAAATTTTGAAGGTCTACGGGCAAAACAAACCCCATAATTGGATTCGGCGATCGAAACACATATACATAGATAGGTAGGTCTGGTCACATGTACCGAACACTTTTTGTATTTTATGGGCAGGTGTTATTGTTTAAATAAAATTCTTACTCTATGCGCTTTTTTCCTTGTGCGCTATTTTCCGTGGGCACCTTTTTTCTCAAGCGATTTTTTTCTAGTGTGCTTTTTTACTGTACGTTCTTTCTTCTTCTGATAAAGCAAGTCGACAAAAATATTTATTTATTCAGCCTTTAACTTTTCTTTAGTACCAACCAGCCTTTAGTCAATTCAGGTTTATCTTGTATTCTTTTCTACTCAACGATTTAAGATCAACTTAAAGATAGAGTTTTGTTGTTTTGTTGCAAATGTTCAAGGGTTCAGGGGTTGATTCTCGCCTTGAGTTTTAACTTATCCGCTTATGGACATAATTCGAGTTAAATTTATAATATAATTGTGTAGGGTACACCAAATATAAATTTTGTGTTCAGTTTCAAGCTTAATTTTTTTAGCAGCGCTAGCAGTGGCGGCTGCTACAGGGAGGGCAGTGCCCTCCCAAAACTAGACAACAACCAGTATTTTTAATTGATTTATTTAAAAAAAGTTAAATCTTTCCTTACGACATGTCTAGTTCCTTTTTTTAGTCTGTGGTTAACTGGGTAAACTTTTTTAGCGGAAATAATTACAAGCCGGCAGCACCGCGCAGCGGTGTGTGGGTGGCTGTTGTCGCGCGGGAGCGGAAGGAATCTTTGTTTTAGTTGACGTCGGCCATATTCATCGTGTGAAAACGTTCGTTACCCTTCCTACGTGTTGCCGTTTCTATTTTTAGTAATAACGTATGAATTTGTTTTGATTTGTTGTAGGTCAGTAGTTAAAAGCCTTGCCGGTCGCGTGACCATTGTTTGGTTTTGTTTGTTTTCAAAATGGGAATAAAAACCATCGATTATTTAATTAACTGTGCAAATTTAAATACGTTCACATCTGAACTTCGATTACAAATAAAATCTTTAGGGCCACATAGACCGGACCTAAAAATCCTAAAAATTAACCAAAATTTTAGTGCAAGTAATAAAAAATTATACGATGCTGAAAACTGGTTATGCGGTTGTAAAAAACGAAATACTTTTTTTTGCTTTATTTGTCTTATTATGAACAATCCACGAAGTGATCCTGCGTGGGTGGCAGAGGTAATGTGTGATATCAAGCACTTTAGTGAAAAGTTAAAGATACAAGTAAGTGCTCAGTGGCGGCTGGTGACGTTATACATTGGGGGGGGGGGGGGGGGCAGAAAGAAAAGGAGATAAAAAAACTTACCTAAAGAATTTTATTTTAGCATTTTACAAACAAGCAGCTACTTGGTGTAGTTTTTAGTTTATTTGTTTATAGATAATTAGCACCAGTTTCAGACTAATCATGGCCCTGTAGAGCAACCTCAAAAATCCCACAGAGTTTTAAACAGTCTAATAACCTAAGTATCTGCCTATTTTTTGTCACATTTTTATTATATTCGGTAATATTTTTCCTATAGGCACTATTCAATTGGTATCTAATATCAGTATTGCCTAGCATAGAAAATTCTATGTGGTTATTTAAATAAGTAGCATTTACTTTATGTCTTTAACTTTACACTAAAGTGCTTGATATCACACATTTCCTGCCACCCACGCAGGATCACTTCATAGATTTTTCGTAATAAGACAAATAAAACAAAAAAAGCATTTCATTTTTCACAACTGCACCACCAGTTTTCAGCATCGTATAATTTTTTATTACTTGCACTAAAATTTTGGTTAATTTTTAGGATTTTAAGGTCCGGTCTATGTGGCCCTAAAGATTTTATTTATATAGAAGTTCATGAGTCAACGTATTTAAATTTGCATTTAACAGTTAGCTATATAATCGACGGTATTTATTTTCATTTTGAAAAGAAACAAAAACAAAAACAAACAATGGACAAGCGACCGGCAAGGCTTTTAACTATTGACCTACCCCAAATCAAAACAATCTCATACGTCTTCACTAAGAATAGAACCGGCACCACTTAGGAAGGGCAACGAACGTTTTCGCACAATGAATATGACCAACGTCAACTAAAACAAAGATTACTCCCGCCCCCGCGTAAGAACAGCCACCCATACACCGCTGAAAAACGAGCGAAATTGAAATCTTGTCCCGCGCAGTGCTGCCGGCTTGTAATTAATTACGCTAAAAAAGTTTACGCATTTAATCGCATTTTGTTAACCACAGACTAAAAAAAGACCTAGACACGTCGTACAGGAAGATTTACCTTTTTTTAAAAATAAATCAATTAAAAATACTGTTTGTTGTCTAGTTTTGGGAGGGCACTGCCCTCCCTGTAGTGGCCGCCACTGGGTATTTCAACAACAACTAAGGTACCACTTTTATGATGCCGCAACTTGAGTAATTTTATATGCAAGACATAAGATATTTTAGCTTGGTGTGTACTTGCAATTAAATTTATTACAATGCTGTTTGAAGTATTTTTTTTTTAACATTTGTAGTTTATTGAAAACAGGACAAGGTAGTTGCTCAAATTTTGATAATTTTTTTATAAAATAATAATAAAAAAGCGACGCATATGTAAACAAAGTCTTATTAAATTTAGCCGCGGCTCACGATATAAAGTTAAGCCATATTACACGTATATTACAAAATAAATTTAAAGGAAAATACCGCTTAAGGAGGTATTAGAAAAATGTTTTATTTATAAAGTTGTTTGAAATGGAGTGTCATCTTGTACAAATGTTTAACGTTTAAAAAGTGTACGGAATAACACGCCATTTTTTTTTTCTTCAACTAACCGACCTACAATGTCATGCCATGATAATTGAAAGGACATTTACACGCATATACGGTTTTACGTGCCTTGCTCTTAACCACAGTCTAGATACCTTATACAGGTAGAATAAATGCTATAGGGATCATGGACTGCTTCTGTGATTAAGGTGTGTAAAAGAAAAGTAAAAGAGATAATAAAAAAAAAATTTAATAAAAAAAAACACCCAACTGCTAAATTTACTTGTAATTACTAGTCGCAGTTGAGTATAAAATTGATAGGTATACCTATAATGTACGACATGCTGCAACTTTTAGCTTTGATGCACAAAGCGCACTTACGAAATTATACAGTTGTGTATTTTCATTCATCTTATTGGGTAATTTTGTACCCAACTGCTACTAGTAGTAACAAGTAAATTTAGCAGTTGGGTGTTTTTTTATTTAAACATTTTTTTATTTCCAATTTTTAGGTTTAATTCTTATTCAGCCTTATAAAAAGCACTATACATTTACAATTCATTTAACAATACCAAAAAGTACGTGTTGATTTTCATTGAGTGAAGGTGGGGGAGGAGAGAGGGAGATTGGAGCTAGAAAAATGGTGTCGAAAAAAATCTTAAAGCCTGTGCCGAAAGAATTTTTGAAATCGCTCTAAATTTGTGAAAGGTATAGCTACAACTATTACTAATAAGAAGGGGAGAAGAGAGGGAGAGGAGGTGGAAAACTGGTAAAATGATGTTGGAAAAAAGTCTTAAAGCGTGTGCAGAAAGAATATTTAAAATCGCTCTATATTTGATAAAGTTATGCGACTGTGGATTTTAAATAGGGTGGGGGGAATGACAGGAGGGAAAACGAGTGGGAGCCGGGAGGACTAGAAAGTAACTACAGCAAATTAAAGGACATTTGCAATGGGTAATCAAAGGAATTTCAATAAAATCGCCTGAAATTTAGATAATTTGTAGGCCTTAAAGCCTACAATATGTGACAAAATGGCGTCTAAAGACCACCATGTTGATTCCTGTTAAAAAAAAAATAGCATATAGCACCTTCGGGATCAGTAGCAATTCAACGACACCTTTTTCGTCAAAATCGGTTCAGCTGTACACAAACAATCGAAAAACATTACCCTTCCTTTCGCCGTGCTGCAGTTGGGTAAAAATATATTTTGGGCGGTGTCTTGAAATATTTTTTGCTGTTTTAGACCATTATTCGGCTGGTAGTGGGAAAATAGGGCAATACATCGTGACCTCTGGTCTTTACGAAGTGTTTCGTCATTTCGTCGAGTGTAGCGAAACAGGTGAGAAGTGGGTAATTGTTTTTTTACGCAAATTCTAGCTCAAGCATTGAAATTTTCTCACTCTACTTTACCGGGGTGCACAAAGGCTACGTGTAAACTTCTATCCTTTTTCATACATACTACCAATTTTATACATATGCAGTTGGTCCTATCTCACATACAGTAATAATTTTCCATGATCCCTATAGCATTTATATCATGCTGTATATACACAGTACCTTAAGTATCCGATAGCGAGGACCTTTACTATAATTATGTTTTTACCCAACGGTATGGCAGCACGGCGAAAGAGACGGTAATGTTTGTCGATTATTGTATGCATGTAAATATGTATGGTTGTGTCACGCTAGAGGCTAAACGGCTGAACCGATTTTGACAAAAACATGTCGTTGAATTGCTACTGATCCCGAAGGTGCTATAGGCTATATTTTTTTAAACAGGAATCAACATGGCGATCTTCAGACTCCATTTTGTCACATGATTCAGGCGATTTTATTGAAATTCCGTTGATTACCCAGTGCAAATGTCCTCTAATTTGCTGTAGTTGCTTTTTAGTCCTCCTTGCTCCCACCCATCTCCCCTCCTTCACCTAATTCAAAAACCATATTCGCATAATTTTCAAATATAGAGCGAATTCAAAAATTCTTTCTGCATACGCTTTCAGATTTTGTTTCCAACGCCATTTTACTAATCCTTTCCCTCTCTCCCCCCCGCCATCCTTATTAGTAATAGTTATAGCTATAAGTTCCACAAATATAAAGCGATTTCAAAAGTTCTCTCTGCACACGCTTGAAGACTTTTTCCAACATTATTTTACTAGTTGCTCCCTCCCTCTCTTCTCCCCTCCCTCCTTATTAGTAATAGTTGTAGCTATACCTTTCACAAATAAAGAGTCATTTCAAAAATTCTTTCTGCACACGCTTTAAGACTTTTTTCCAACATCATTTTACTAGTTTCCCCCTTCCTCTCCCCTCTTCTCCCCACCCTCCTTATTAGTAATAGTTGAAGCTACACCTTTCACAAATTTAGAGCGATTTCAAAAATTTAAATAAGTCATTTTGGTATTTTTCTAGATTGTTTATTTATTTATTTTTTTTAATTTATTTTATTTTTTGGATATGTGGTTCTTTTGGTTTGGATTAGGCGATTATTACAATTTAATCAAGATTACTTTCGGAAATTGAAGTGTTTTTCCATTGTATTTTTAAATTGTTTTGAACTTTTTTCTCCCTTTATATTTTTATATTTTTTATGACTTTGTTTTTTATAAATAGTACTCATTGTTAATAAGATACTTAAGGATGCTTTTATAAAAGTGCTATAATATCATATTGATTAACCATATTTGACGAAATTTGTAAAGAAACGTTTTCTAAATTGTAGTCTGGCCTGAGGATGGGAGCTATCCCGAAACCGGTAGACGCAATTTAATAAACAGACTGTGGGAAAATAAAGACTTTGAAAATTTATCTGGCTATTCTATAACAATCATAATGGATACCCTGGAAGATTTCAAAAATTCGTTCGGCACACGCTTTAAAAAAATTTTTTGGCACCATTTTACTAGTTTTCTCCACCCTCTTTCCTCCTCCACCCTCACTCAATGCAGCGGCGTAGTGACGGTTTCATGCGCCCGGGGCAAGGTTAAAGTTTGGCGCCCCCCCCCCATATAAACATGTTCTGAAATCAATGTAAGAAGCGCCTTTCGGCGCCCCCTGACTTTGGCGCCCGGGGCAAGTGCCCCGGTCGCCCTGCCCTCACTACGCCGCTGCTCAATGGAAGGTAACACTGTTCGCGTCCGTAAAAAATCTACACGTACTTTTTGGGTAAAGCTAAATGATTGCAAATGTACAATGCTTTTTATAAGGCTGAATAAGAATTAAACCTAAAAGTTGGAAATAAAAAAAATTTTAAATAAAAAAACACCCAACTGCTAAATTTGATTGTAACAACTAGTTGCAGTTGGGTACAAAATTACCCAATAACGTGACTCATGAAAATACAAAACTGTATAACTTCGTAAGTGCGTTTTGGGCATCAAAACTAAAAGTTGCAGCATGTCGTACATTATAGCATAAACTAACTCGTTTCTGATTATAGGTACCTATCAATTTTGTACTCAAATGTGACTAGTACTTACAAGTAAATTAAGCAGTTAGGTATTTTTTTATTTATTTTTTTTTTATTACAATGAGACTCTAAACGTATTAAAAAAGCTCTGCAAAAAGTTTTTATAGTGCTTTTCGCTATGTCGAATTTTGTTGTGTACTTTGGCGCTCAGTGTTGGCGGCAAAAATGCTCCCAAGATGGAAATTTTCTCGCTGCAAATTTTAATTTTAAATATTTTAGTGCAGCTAGTTTTTAGTCACAGCTTATTTATTTTTCCCTAAGCCTTTTTCCAGCTAGAGAGGCTCAGACATTTTCTGTGTTAGTTTAAAAAGTTTTTCTGGTTTGGAAAAGTTTTATGATAATAATATTTTAATGGTTGTCATGTTATTTAAATTCTAAATGTACTGCCGATGTATATTATGTATGTATGTCTCTCCGGCTCATAATAGCTCCTAAACCGCTAAACCAATTTTCATAAAATTTAAACGAAAAATTGTGTTTGGCACCGTAACGAGCAAATTAAATTTTGGTAAAAATCCAATAATGATAATGACAATTCTGTGACAGCTAAAAAATTTTTAAATTCCTAACAGTATTCGGAATATAGTAGGGCGCAGTTTTCTCAATAATTTGTATTCTAACTAAAAACTTCGTTCCCAAAATGGGAATAGGAATGGGGCCGATTCGCAGCGGCCGATTTGAGAAAACACCGAAAATATGTTATTTATAAGTGCTTTTGGACCTATCTTAGCATTCTCGTCGTGATCTCCGCCCGAGTGTGTTAGTGTGTATGTGTTTGTATGGGCCCATGATAACTCCGGAGCCTCTGAACTAATTTTTATGAGATTTTACCAAAAATAGTATTCGACACGGTCACGAGCTGATAAGATTTAAAATTAAAAACCTGCAAACTTTTTAAAGAAATATCGCATCAACATGCGGAATATAGTAGAATACATTATTCTGAATAATTTATATTATAACCAAGAACTTGGCAGGAGCTTTTGTTTCTGAGATATTTACATAAAACTATTTTCAATGCTGATTCAGAATGAAGATCACTTCGAGTGTGCTAATAAGCTAGGAAGGTGCAATATTTTGGTCTAAAATTAAATGTTGCTTCGATAAAAAGTGTATTTTTATCAAAATTGTGTTTTCTGTTAAAAAATATTGTTTTCAGATTTTTAATTTAACTTTATAACAAAATATTTTAAATCGAAAAAATTATCCACGTATAACGTCCTATAATTTTTTGCTGACAATTAATTTGTAACTCTAACTTTCTTTGTCCCCTCTGTATATGAGGGCACGGCAGTGCCTCGCCAAGTTCGCCCTGCCGTACCATCTTTTCTTGAAACATTTCAGCCCATATTTGACCTATCTAAAACTCTACTTCGGAACGAGCTACGAATCTCAAATGTTGCACGATCGTAGATCTTCATAGAGTTAATTACCCCTTTAAGTTTCATGGACTTCCATAAAGTAGTAGAGTAATTACGAAATTTCAAAAAACCTCGAAATTGCCAATCACTGACTACTACACTACTGTATTTCCAGACATGCTACAAAGCTGAAATTTGGCAGACTGATAGAAATTATGACCAAATCCCTTTATGATTTAATACAATTTTGAATAATTCTTATAAATTTTTTGTGAATAGTTTGAATGATAGAGTACGCAGAATTTCCATCAAGATCGACGGTTGTCTGTTCTATTTTCTCTTGTAGAATTTGAACTGTGTCGAGCCTGCTGTAATATACCTTACTTTTTAGGTGGACCAAAAAAAAATCGAGAGGAGACAAATCCAGGTTATTTTCTGCCAACAATAATGTGTTTACTGAATTTAATATTGTTTGACGGGTTGGTTGTCTTCCGCCGAGAAACTGAATATAATAGTGGTTACGAGCTATAGATGCGTTTTCATTATTTGATTAAAAGAAATTAATCACCAATCCACATTTTTGTCCTCTGAAAAAACCAGCTTTAACCGCTCTTAAAACAAAATTTGACAATTTGACAAAACAATAGCTTCACTTTTTGTGTCAAAGCGATTGTGTTTTCCATGGCAAACGCATATATCTCCAAAACCAATTAACGAATTAACGAAATAATCGCAACATATATATTTTTGAAATAAGAGGGAAAAGATCTATAAAATTTGAAAATAATATTCAGGGTGTTTTATTTTAAAAAAAACCATCGACCTGTCAAATTTTGACATTTAGAACTTCTTTTTGACATTCCCTGTACACTATTTTCCTTGAAAATTTAATGAAAATTGGTTCAGCTGTTTAGAAGCTATCGTGACACAGACAGACATAACACAATTTCGAAATTATCGCAAAAAATATTGAGAACAATAATATTTAGCCATTGCTGCGCGGGCTAGGAAGGTAAAAATGTGTAGCTTTTTTTGGAAATATTAAAGCAACAAGTAGTTTGTGTCAAAACTATTATTAACATATAATGATGATCTGTAGGTAAAAGTGAAAAAAAATGGTTTTGTTGAACACCTAAAATCTTTTTCAAAATTGATATAAATAAACTATAAGATTTACTATATTTGCTTATATAATTTTTTATACGACTGTCTTGTAAAAGGGGGTTTTGCGCACGGAGAACACGATCTGAAAATTACATTTTGCGCACGCTGTGTGCAAAACGTTTTGCACACGCTTATGTCATTTTTGCGCACGCCTATGTCATCTGCATACGGGTCTCCCGTCATTGTGATTTTTGTTGTTGTCACCCATCAATATAAGTTGGCTTAGTTCCGTAGCAACCGTCGCTGCTCGTATGTTTTGTTGATTAGATACGTCAAAAATTGTTGAATTTTTAAAGTTTTGTTGTAAAAATGTCGGAAATAAAAACAAGTTAAATTAAAATTTGATTTTTTTTTCTTTATTAGCAGTCGTATAAAAAATATTGTAAAAAACTCGTTTGAAAACCTCTGTGCACACTCCCTCGACTTGTAGACCTCGCCTTCGGCTCGGTCTACCAAACTGTCTTGATCGTGTGCAAAGAGTCGTTTTCAAACCTTGTTGTTTAAATAACTATTAAAAAATATATTAGTTCTACAATCACTCACCTGCAAAACAGGAACCGAAAAGGAAAATCCATGAAAGACAGGACATGATGTTGCACATGTTTATTTTATATTAAACAAATACGTTTTTAGACACAATTTAGTTATGTCCACTTGTCACTTTCAAAACTTAAATCTTTTGTTTATACTATAATTATTAATTTTTAGGTTAATTCGTAAGTATATTTTTTAAAATTTTAGGAAATTATTGGTTATTATTATTAAGTTTATTATTCTACTACTATCGAGTTACTTTTTAAATTTAAGTTGATATGGTTTTAAATAAGCACTAAAATATTATTTTCTAATAGAGGTTTTTGGTAAAACACAGTGTGTAAGATGACGTTATAGTCACTTTTTGCACTAAAGTTTTTGTATTTCGGAGATCACGTTATGGTCACTTGTAGTTGTTTTCTTTCTAATATGCTTCTATATAGAGGTTATATTCTTTGGTCACTTGTTTAACTTGATATGGATGGCATCCTAAGCTTTCTAAAGGTTTGATGATGTGTTGAAATCGCTAAAAAAAATGGAAATAAATTAGATATAATCGGCAATTTTGAGTTTTTGATAAATTGATTTTGGATTGATGGCTTTTTATATAAAATAAAAAAGTAGAACTATTTTATGAAAAGCAAATTGAAATCACAAAGCGTAGCGAAGTAGTTGTGCCTAGTAGCTTTGCAATGGTTTACATTTATAAATACTTAAAAACATAAAATAAAAAGATTAATAGTTATTGGTACAGGTGTACTATGTTGGAAATAAGTCACATTAGAAAAGACTAATATCTTAAGTGACTTAGGAAGTAACACACGAGTAGCATAGAATATTTTATCCAACAAATAAATTACTAGTGTGTTATTTGATAGTTACAAACCACAACTTACTCGAGATTTATTGTTTATAACTAACTAGTGTGTTATTTAATAGTTAGCTTCTCTAAAAGGATATAAATAATGCCGGTCACATTCTTTGGTAGGGGTCATACTAATAAAATTATCCTGGTGGATTCCAAGGTCAACATTTATGTGTTTTTTATCTAACCTATCATAGTAACAACAATGATCTCTATATGTTACTGCGTATATAATTCATTGAGTGACAATTAACAGTAACACAAAAATTTGTCAACATACAGGGACTCTTTCTATGGTCAGTAGTCTGGGGACCCTTGGTCTAGTCTAATATTATCTGGATTTATTCATAGGATAGACTCTATGTTTTCAAGCTCGACTGTCCCCTGAAGCCGAAAGCAAAAATTGAATTAGTAGTTGTTAAGTTACAACTGATACACATCAACATTAGCACCTCTGTGGAAAGAATGTAGTAGCACAAATCACATGGGCATTGGGCTTCGGTAGAATACTTTAAGACTCACGTGTATTATAAAGTAGATCCTCCCATACATCGTTTAAATGGAAAAATTCTTTCGAAATTTAACAATCGATTGATTTTGATATTAAACTCATGTCGAAGATTTTTTATTTTGGCACTTTTTTAGAAAGCACATTTAAATATTATTTATTTTATTTAAGAGTTTGTCACGCCTAGATCAAAGTAACCAATTCTGTTGCGAATTGCCAAATTAAAAAAATTGTCGAAATGTTTTGACATAGCTGCTTATTTTTCTCATGAAAACATTTTCAGACTTTGGATGGAAGGTATAAAGTATATGAAGCCCATTAAAAGATATCTCTCATTTAAATGCTGTATAGAAGGATTTTCTCTTTAACGAAATACTTAAAGCATTCCAGCCCCATGATATGTGTGTGACGACATTTAAATTTTTAATTTTTGGCTTAATGTCGGTAAACGACTTGAAATATTTCATTCTTCCCAGGGGGAACGCCGTAAAGTTAACCCATCTAGTTTAATTATTTCTCTTGTTATACGTATTCATAATGCTAGTTAATGGGAAGTATTATTTTCAATTGTTTTCCTAAATAATTTACCTTTAAGTCGTTACTTTTCAAGAGGTGTATATATCCCCCTTAAAACGAAAATGACACAACTCGAAATTTAGAAATTCTTACTTTTAGGGCCCATCGCACCGACTTTTAAAATTCCCTTTCTTAACTATGTATTGCTTTAATTTTAAGCATGCCTTATTTTTAAATTTGTTGCACCGAGCAAAAATCTCCTCTTCTTTGTTAAGATGCGGCCACCTTGTGACCCAATTAGGCAACGCCGCTGTTTCAACCAACATAATTTTTAAACTATGAAAAAACAACAACACCCAGTACGTCCCAAAATAGTTTTGTCAAAACCCATCAATTTCCTGTGTCAAGTCGCCGTTAAAAATTTATTTACAAAAATGAAAGTTCTTGAATTTTTGGAAGAATATTTGGAAGATGATGAAATCGAGATGATGCTACTCGATTTTTTGGAATTTGGGTGTCCTTGTCGCCTTGTTGGTACAGTCGCGTATTTTTTCCCGGGCTGGTTTACGGTTCCCCATCCAGCCCAAGACAAAATCCGCGCCCGGCCGAAAAATGTACTGCTCCTAAGGCACAGGCCAATAAGGCACCTGCCCATAAGGCTCCTGTCCATAAGGCAGCGACCCATACACCCCTGGATATAACTAAAGGATTAAACATTATAATGAAATTAGGGTAAAATGTAAAGGCAGAAAGGAAAATCGTCTTGTTACTTCATGCACTGCAGTTTCATTTAAATACAAGGGTTTTCTTACACTGGTCAGTCCTATCCTACCCTTACCGCTGTACCTACCAGGCTGTGAACAACAGTTCGGACGAAAATACTGTAATAAAAATTAGATTCAACTTTATTTAAATTATTTTTCTTCCTTACAAATCTTTTTTTAATCGATACATAGGTATATTTTATTACAAAAACATTGTGCCAAAAGAACCAAAATCTAGCCGTTATCTTGTGCAATAAAGTTTTTCAAAATCATTTTTATTTATTTAAAATTGTATATGTTTTTTACTTTATTTACTTAAAAAAGACAAAATTCACTTTAATCAAAACACTGCTCATTTGTAGGTATTTTAAGCAGCTCTTAAGGAATAGTAAAGTCACGAAAAAAGCTGACTTAATTTTAACAACACTAAGGAAGGAATAAGTCTGCCTTTAAGTTCGGTGCAATGAAATTTTACGAAATAAGCTATTCTTTAGGCTAAGAAACGGAAAAAAAGTCGGTGCGATGGGCCTAGTGATAAAATGACAAGATTAGACGCCCTCTATCAATTATCCTACCTAGTTATAATGCCTACATAAATTTGATGTTCGAATCAAGAAATTTGTATAATAAGAACTTAAAATAATCATCAGTTATATCAAAATTATTTGAGGTTTCTTTTGATTATCTAAAATGACATTTTTTTAGTTGTGTCTACTTCGTTCTCAGTTCTTATTTTAATACCTTCTCTAGCCATTGCTATGCGGGCTAGGAAGGTAAAAAAATGGTTTTGTGTGGAATGTCGCATACCTATATTATAAGTAATTAAAGAGGGAATGCCACAATTTGCCTGGGCCGATAAGCCGCCAATTTATGCCGTCGCGGGGCCAACTCGCAGCCACGCCGGGACAATTCGCCGCCGGAAAATCTCGCCGTTGCCGTGGTTTTTAGGTTTATTTCGAATAGTAAATAAACTTGGTGGTAGCGACGAGTTGATGCGGCGGCGGAATGGAGGGTGCGTGGAGAGTTGGCTCGGCGGTGAGTAGGTTGGTATGCGGTGTATCGGCGACGACAAATTGTCTTAAAAGAAACAATATTCAACTGAATGTTCGTTTGAAGTATGCAGTACGATCGGATGGCATTGCATGCTGCGGGTTCATGCGTCGAACAATCGATTGCTGTTGGCCACGCCTTCAATTAGTATAGAGGACCAAGCAGGAGCAATTCCCAGAAAATCAGAATCTAAATCTAAATTTTATTGTCATTCATACCTTACGGTAACTCTATCCGTAGACACATTGTATATCCTCGTTCAGCTTTGTAGGGAGCCATACGAATTCTGCCTCCAATGAATACGAGCCGTAAAGGCGCATATTAATTTAAAGCAGAA
The DNA here is from genome assembly GCA_963576565.1 of Aspidapion aeneum. Classification (NCBI taxonomy): domain Eukaryota; kingdom Metazoa; phylum Arthropoda; class Insecta; order Coleoptera; family Brentidae; genus Aspidapion; species Aspidapion aeneum. The sequence continues at coordinate 61,621,617 of OY755047.1, forward strand.
TTTGCATGCCTCGCTCCGAGGCCAAACGCGCGTACGTATGTGTACCTACATGCCTTAAAGGCGTTGCCAACATCAACACGCACCGACTCGCGGCATGCGGTGCCATCCGATTAGAGTGGAAACTTCAAACACGCATTCAGTTGAATATTGAACTTATGCATGAATGCGAACGAGGAATTCGTTAGGTCTCGCAGTGCGGCATGCGAATTCTGTCTCAAAAAAATACGGGGCTTAAAGGCATATATGCACTTGAGCATGAATGCAAATTCTGCCCCAAATGAATACGCGGATTTAACCACTTACTATAAATGACTGTTTACATAGATTTTTAAATTGAATTTTTAGAAGCTACGGGAGCCGAATTTCCTTTACTGAGGGTCGAGTTCATGAAAACCTCAACGGACTCTTGCTGCTCTGCATTTTCAAGAAGAAATTTATTTACGTTATTTAAGTTACCTCATCTTCGCAAATATTTAAAAAAATATATATTTTTTCTGTCTTAAAGAACATTTATTTTTCAATGTTAGAAAAACATTTTTTTAACATTTGAAAAACATTCGTTTCTTGATGTTGAAAAAACATTTTATTTTTTATGTTAGAAAAACATAAGATCATTTTTCTAACATCAGAAAATGGGTAACCTTCTTTTTCACTACGAATATAAGGTTAATACTAACATCCAACGTAATGTTATGTTTTTAAATAAGACATTTTTTTGACGTTATTAAAACGCCTCTGTGTTTAGTGGGGTAAACACATGTAGTGTTTACTGTAAAAAAAATCTTCTGTTATTTGGTCTAGCCTAACCTAACCCAACCCAGCTTAACCTAACCTAACCTAATCTTACCAAACCTAATTTTGGTTAGGTTTGGTTAAGTTGCTTTAGGTTTGGTGGCTTTGGTTAGGTTAGATTAGCTTTGGTTAGGTTTGTTTTTCGACCTTTTGTACTTTCTTTTACTTTTATGATGCTGATAGTGTACACACATACATACACAACCAAACTTTTTCCTCTCCTCCGTTGTTGCTTTGCATAGTCGGTTAATGCCAAGCCCCTTAATTTTTATGCTGCAAAGAGATTAATAGTTAGTTGGGGTTTAGTTCCTTATATGAATAAGGTAAGGAGTGTCTATCTAAGGAGTGGAATCTAGATTGTTGACAAATGACAAGTGACATCCATGTGATATTCATCGATGGAATGCTGAGGAGCCATCGAAAAATAAAAAGAAACCCGGTGAAATCATATGGAAAAGCAACCCTAACCTATCTTTTTGATCTAAAAATATTTTGTTTTCATTCGAATTAGAGAACAAAGATGGAAATGGTAGAAACGGAGGAAACTATTCTCGTGGGCATGAAGGTAGAGGGCGAGGCTTAAATTTTTGTATACCGAGTGGGCCAATAAAAAAACAGATTTTTTTTCATTATTATTTTTGAAATATACGCCATCTCAAAATTCAAGATGGCGGACGAAATGAAATTGTACCCTTCAAAGATGCTCTTATGTTGCGAATATGCTTTATTAATTTTTTTTAATAAAAAAAATAGCTGCGTTCTTGCGCCCCTCCCCCCTTGAAGGTACGAATTAGCATCAGAATTTATCGCCATTTTAAAATTTAAGATGGCGGACAGAATCATACTTGATTCTTCAAAAATGCGTGTTGATTTTTATTTTCTAAAAATGTTTTAGTTTTTTTTTTAATTTGAAGAAAAGCACTACTTTTCCCGCACACCACGAGGTACAAATTAGTAAAATCGGTGTGGTGGTTCTCAAAAAGCTATTTTTGTTTCAGCCATTGTTTTAAGGCAGGCTCAAACGACTCGTGTACTTGGCAAATACACAATTATTTACGTACTTGGCAAGTATACGAGCTTTGCGAATTGCGATAGCAAGCAGGGCGCTTACACGATGTGTACAATTTACAAGTACGAGAGCGCGAACATATGTATGACATGGCAAGTGTACAAATAATCGTGAGCCCTTTGACTCGGCTTAATTTTACCGACCACAAATGGAAAACCAACGAGTGACAAATAATTGTACATGTAACCCACTCACACGACATGGCAAGTATACGCAAGTAACAATTATTCGCCAAGTACACGTTTCGTTTGATCCCGGCTTTACAGATTATACGATTGCATTGTCAATCCTGTCATTCATTTCCTTATAAACTCATTATTACTGAACCGATCTTAGTAAAATACAATAAATCCATGATGGATCTCATACCTTCCAAGCTAGCCTATTAGCACACTTCAACTGAAGCTTTGATAATCAGCCTTAAAAACAGTTTTTTGTAAATATCTTAGAAACTAACGGTCCTACGTAGTTTTTGCTTATAACACAAATTATTGAGCAAACTATCGTCTAATATATTGCGAAAACCACATATTGATGCGGTGCTGTTAAAAAGTTAGCATTTTGTAAATTTTTTAATTGTCAAAAAACTGTTAATAGCATTAATGGATTTTGACCAAAATTTAATCAGCTCGTTGGAGTGTCAAACACTATTTTACCTGAGCATTTTATTAAAATCGGTTCAGCGGTTTAGGACAGAAAAAAAATACACACACACATTAACAAACACACAGAGACAGACATCTTGACGAATTGCTAGAATAGGTCAAAATACAACCAAATAACAAATTTTCGGCGTTATTTAAAAAAAAAATTTCGTCGAAAACAATACCTTCTCCAGCCATTGCTGCGCGGCCTAGGAAAGTAAAAAACAATAATGGTGAGAATTAATTGTTCTTTAAAGATTATAATCGATAATGCCGCCAGCTTAAAGGTTAAGATGTCGGACAGAATCATACGTTTATTCTTATCTTCCGAAAATGTTTCAGTTTTTTCTTTAATCTGTAGAACAGAAATACTTTTCTTCCGCTTAACGAGGTACAAAGAAATAAAATCGGTTAAGTGGCTCTCACAAAATCTGATTTTGTTTTACAAATTATGCGATTGCATTGCCAATCCTGTCTGCATCAGTTCGTTATTACTGAACCCATTTTAGTGAAATAAAAAACATCATGGTGCAATTAGCTTGCATTATGATGTTTTTAATTTTACTAAAATTGGTTCAGTAATAATGAGTTTATAAAGAAATGAATGCAGATAGGATTGGCAATGCAATCTTATAATTTGTAAAGCAATGGTTAAAACAAAATCAGATTTTATGAGAACCGATTTTATTAATTTGTACCTCTTTATGCGGAAGAAAGGTAGTGCTTTTTTATAAATACTAAAATATTTTCGGAAAATAAGAATAACACGCCATTTTGAAGAATCAAGGATGATTCTGTCCGACATCTTCCAAGATGGCGACAAATTTTGATTATAATTTTTAAAGTGCAATCAAATCTCACCTTAATTTTTTTAACTTTACAAAAATCGGTTTAGTAATAACGAATTTATACGGAAATGTATACGGACAGGATTGGTAATGCAATCGTATAATCTGTAAAACAAAAATAGATTTTTGAGAACCACCATACCGATTTTACTAATTTACCTCGTAGTTTGAGGAAAAGTAGCGCTTTTTTATAAATTACAAAAAGAACTAAAACATTTTCGGGAACTAAGAATATAAACTCCATTTTGAAGAATCAAGTATAATTCTGTCCGCCATCCTAAATTTTAAGAAGGCGACAAACTTTGATCATGATCTTTAAAAAGCGATCAATTTTCATCAGGATACCTTTTATTTCATTACAATCGGTTTAGTAGTAATGAATTTATAAGGAAACAAATGCAGACATGAATGGCAAGGCAATATGATAATATGCAAAACAATGCTTGAAACAAAAATATTTTTTTAGAATCACTAAACCGATTTTGCTGATTCATACCTTGTTATGCGTGGCAAGAATGCAGCTTTTTCACAAATTTAAAAAAACATATTAAAACATGTTTGCAACATAAGAATAAACGAGCATCTTTGAAGGGTACATTTTAATTTCGTCCGCCATTTTGGATTTTGTAATCGCGGAAAAAAAATATATCAATTCAAAACTCTGATTAATTATCTGCCAAGTGCAAGTGCCAACCCGGTATAAAAATATACAGTTGATTCGAATGACATACATATCACATTCATCAGGAATTGCTCACCGGCTGTCAGAGTCAGTGAGTTTTGGTGGCATCGATGGGTGGATCGATCGGTGGAATCCATCGGAACTACCGAATTCTGATGGATTTTATTGATGTTTCACCGATGCATTTAGAAACACGATTGTTCTCATCAATGAGCTCATCGGTGAATTTAGAGATTCTCCCGTTGTTAGCAGAAGCACCGACCGACGGTGTTTACACTCTTTAAGCGCTCGGCAACTCTTCCTCTTTTTTTTAATGGGTTGCATTCAAGCATTTGGAAGATTTACTAAACATTTAAATGATAGTTATAAAATTTACTTCGTTATCCCAAACTTGATATATCTATCGTGGGATGTCTTATTACTACACAGAAACAAAAATGTCTTCAGTCAATGCAAATCGCTTTGATCCAAGAAAAAATCTGCTTTCCTATGCACGAAGACGATAAAAACTATTCTCTTGAACTGCTGGTTTCCGTTGAGAATAAAAGTTGCCTTTATCTAAGAAAATCGATTTGTTTCGAATGGAAGCGGCCACCTTCTTGTTTTCTAGTATTATACCAAGACATAATTGAAAAAAAATATATTTTGGTTTAAAACAATGGGTTTGCGATTTTGCACATCTTGCACCAAAAGCATTGTTATCTTGTTTTAATATAAAATTTTTCATCCGAAGAAAATGAGAAAAATAAGTTTTCTTGATTGAATTATAGTTTGTTTTGCTTTGAATAATCTTTTTATTTTAAAGAAGACAACTAAATACATCGAGTTAAAAGGATTTTAATGTCTCAAGTCAAGAAAGAATCTTTTGATTCAAAAAAACTTTTAGATACATTTTTTTTATTTCAAAATACTTATTTGTTTAAAATAAAAATCATTTTCGGACTTCCATTGTCATTATTTGATTTTATACACAAGGTTTCGACCATTGTAGCTCTGATTGTCTTCAGGTGGTAGTTAATTTACACCTTAATACAATTCAAGATCTACTGATCTACACTGGGCCGAAACGTAGTTTATAAAATAAAAGAATGACATTTGAAGTCCGAAAATGATTTTTATTTTAAACAAATAATTATTTTAAAATAAAAACAATGTATCTAAAAGTTATTTTAAATCAAAAGATTCTTTCTTTAATTTCATGTTGACTTGAGAAATTAAAATCCTTTTAACTCGATGCATTTAATTGTTTTCTTTAAAAAAAAAGATTATTCAAAGCAAAACAAACTATAATTTAATCAAGAAAACTTATTTTTCTAACTAAATGTAATAAGTCAAGAATATTTTCCATATTTTTTTTTTGCTTTAAGCTTTTATTTAGCAATTAACATTTTTGCTACAATGTTTTCTTAAATTAACTTAAAATTACACAAATTTACAAAACAAATGAATAAATAGGCATAAACTAACACTATATTAATAAAATTTAATAACTTTATATAAATTATTATGTAAGCACAATTTTTTTTAAACAATCTTTCACTTTTTTTTAATGAAGTCAAGATAGTTTGACATATTTATGTTCCCATAACGTAGGAAATATAAATATGTCATGACGAGACCGCCTTGTTAAAGAAATTATATTTAGGAAGAGTGCGTATTAAAAAAATAGCCGACATTGACACGTGTTCGCCGCAAGCTGAAAATACGAAATGCTGAAAGGTCTGAACTTGTCCATTTTCATTTAGGAGATTATATAATTTATTGCTTTCACTGAAGAAAATATTGATACCCTTGTCTTGCTTTAAAAACTTAATGCGCCTGTATTCTTTAGTGCAAGAAATTATTATTATAGTTATTTTGATTTAAAGTACATTGTTTCCATATTATTTAAAGCGTTCAAGATAATATTTATTTACATATCTTAATTCGAAAATAAGTCCCATATTTTCTTTTTGTTTTGAGAATTTTCTATTTGCATTTTCTTAAGTTAAAATAAATTAACTTTTCATTGGAATAAATCGCCATTTTCGATTTGAGAAAATTAAAAGTCTTTGGGCAAAGTAAAGCTTTATTTGTGTTAAGAAGATATTAGTAAGACATTTTATATCTTGCTTCAAGACCACTTTTTCTTTGCTAAAGGCAGTTTGTTTTAAACCAAAACAATTTACCAAGACAATTTTTTTTTCCCAAAACAAGCGGTTTGCTTAGATAAAAAGAAAACATTTTGTTCAGAGACTTTTGCTTGTGGGTCAAGATAATTTTTTCAAGAAAACTGCTTTTCTGAACTGAATAACTTCTTTTTTTCTGTGTACCATAATTATTTTCTTTTTGCTGCAAGTGATTAATTGATTTTTATGATTTCGTTAACTGGATAGCGAGTAAACACTGCGTCGTTCTCTTGTTAAATATTTTATTTTTTCTAATTTTCTCGAAAACTGTTTTGTCCTGTATTTTTAAACAATTTAACTTTCTGTAATTTACGCCGCATCTTTATCGACGAAAAAGTTTTCTTTAAAATAACAGTCGTATTTTTCTTTATTTTTCAAAAATTTTTTAACCTTGTAAAATAACATTTTTCATTTAACATCTCGAACTTATTTATTTTTATAGTTACAATCTAATGTTAAGGGTATCTTTTGAAAGTATTATAAATTGCAGTATAAGCAATTATACATGGAATCAGTGCTCATTACCTTTAATATTATGACCAGGAATCAGAAGTTTGTTTGTTTTTCTGCGTCTCTCGGTTGCATGAATGACGTTTCACCTTTATTAAAATTAATTCTTCCTTCATATACATTATCTGCAGATGACCATATCCACACTGAGCCATTAAATTTATATAAAATATAGGAAACTTTTCTGAAATTAACTACAAACCTGACCAAAAAATTTTAGATTTAACTCTCTGTAAATCTCTTGTTGATAAAATTCTTTTAAATTCTAAATCAATGTTAATGAAAGCGCGGCTTTGCAAGAACCGGAAAGTTCTGCATGGTTACAAGCTTTACCATCATCTACTTTAGGCAATCTTCTTGATGATTCTTTATTTTGAATTTCTATTATATCACTGCGAATTGGAGGACCTGTTGTTAAACCACACGATTGCATTTGCGGCAAAAAAGTTGATAGATATGGTCTGCATGGAATTTCCTGCAACAAAAATGCAGGTCGTTGGGATATATTCTGTTGACATTCCAGCGGTACTTGAACCACAGAATATTTGTCGTAGTGACGGAAAACGTGTTCAGGGATTAACTTTAGTCCCATGGAAGAACGGTAAAGCACTCTTGTGGGATGCTACCTGTAGGGATAGATTGGCTGAATCATATATTACCAAAACATCTATAAAAGCTAGATCAGCAGCTAAAATAGGGGCAAGGTTAAAACAATATAAAAGCTTGAAGATAGATTTTATTTTATACCATTCTCTGTGGAAATTTTTGGTCCGTGGGGGGAGGAGTGGAAAAACGTATAAATGAAATTGTATGTAAATTAAAAATAAAAAATAAACGTGGAAGTAATTTTATACCACAGAAAATATGTTTGGCCATACAAAGAGGAAATTCTGCAGCAGTTTTAGGGACTATCCCTGTAGACTCCGGTCTGGATGAAATAAATTTATTATAATATTATTATTGTCTCGAAGGGTGTGAGGGTGTATATGTGTGAGTGTATTTTAATGTGGATTTTTACCTTTTTTTTATTTGTATTTTTATTTAATTTTTACATTGTTATTGTTAATTTTTAATTAAATAGTTACAATATTTTGTATATAAAATCTATAATGAGACGTCTGATTAAAAACCACCATGTAATAAAATTATCAAGCTCAGTGGCGTATATAAGAGGGGGGGGGTAACGCCCCCCCCCCTCCCCGAAGCTAAGACTTCTTTGGAAATTTTCCACATATTTCATGAATACAAACATATAATAGCAAAAAATACAGCCTCATCAGGTCTCGCCCCCCCCCCCAAAACTGTCTCTTCCCACCCCCAAACTTTTTTCTATATACGCCACTGATCGAGCTTATAATAAATCGTTCGCTTTTTCGGAAAAATTTAGAAAAACGAGTTTACAAGTAATTTATATAATTTAGTTCAATGAAAAGAGGCCAAAATAGGGGGGTTACCCTACAAAAGGTCCGGTAGTTTTGAATTTTGGATATGCTGTTAAGCTCAGGAGGGTAGTTAAAAATCTAAGTTTTCGTCACCCCCACCCCTGTGCTCCCTCCGCCATCTTGAAAAAACCATAAAAAATTGGCACTTTTTTTAGTTTTTTGCCTTAAATTTCGTTCCAGTACACTAAATCGCAAAAAGAGTTATATGAAATTTTTTGGAGGATATAATTATCTACAATTGGGTTGTACCATGGTTGTACTGCGAGCAGTAGTAACGGAGCTAGATAATTTCCAAAAATGACTAAAATCACGAGCTTGGGCAAATTTTCAGATTTTTTCTACTTTAGACGGCATAAGCTCAGAAATACTTTGTTCTAGGGTAAAAGTTTTAGGAACATATCTTGTAGAGAATTTTATCAGCTACAAAATCCATTTTTTAGATGTATTTTTAAATATTGTAATGGAGTGGGAGTAACTTTTTACTTAAAGTAAGTAAGTTAGATATTTTTTGACTTTTTTAAATTACTTCAATTAACGGACGCCGCTGAAGAGTTTATAAATAGTTGACCCCCATCAATTTGTACCTTTTTCCAAAGGAAATTCCATTGTCTACACTAAAGTATATTACACATTTTTCTCTTAGAAGCGTATTTTTTGAGAAAAATTGAGAATTTTGGGGCGTCTGGGGGGGTTCTTGAAGAGGTGGTTAGTTTAAGAAGGTGTTTGACCCCTAAGCTCTCTTACCTTTTTGTACGTCACTAAATTTACACAAAAAAATTAAAATAAATAAAACACGTGCCGTTTAAAGCACTAAATTTAAAAAAATTATTATTTTCTAACTTACTTACTTTAAGGTAAAAGTTACTCCCACTCCATTACAATATTTAAAAATATATTTAAAGAATGAATTTTGTAGCTGATAAAATTCTCTACAAGATATGTTCTTAGAACTTTTACCCTAGAACAAAGTATTTCGGAGCTTATGCCGTCTAAAGTAGAAAAAATCTGAAAATTTGCCCAAGCACGTGATTTTAGTCATTTTTTGAACTTACCTAGCTCCGTTACTACTGCTCGCAGAACAACCATGGTATGTACCACCCAATTTTAGATAATTATATTCTCGAAAAAATTTCATATTACTCCTTTTGCGATTTAGTGTACTGGAACGAAGTTACAGGCAAAAAACTACAAAAAGTGCCAATTTTTGATGGTTTTTTCAAGATGGCGGAGGAAGCACAAGGGTGGGGGTGACGAAAACTCAGATTTTTAACTACCCTTTCGACCTTAATAACATATCCAAAATTCAGAACTACCGGACCTTTTGTAGGGTAAAACTCCTCTATTCATTGTACTAAATTTGTTTAATTCAAAATACGATTCATCTGCGGCTAGAGTTTTTACTATGCGTGTGTTTTTATTAAACAAATTTGTTAAAACAAGTTTTATAATTTTTCCACGGAAAAAATTTGTGATATGGATGCAGAGTTATTATTAGGCACTTCAAGTGAAATACGTGAAATTGTACTTCAAGTACTTTACTTAATGTAATTGAATTTGCTACTTGAAGTATGTTTACAATGTAATTATTTTGTATCTGAAAAGAACATCAAGAGCACCAAAATATAGGTATGTTAAGTACACTAAAATGCAATTTAAGTATAGGACTAAGTACTCTTAAATGTAGTTGATAAGTAAAGTACATTTTAAAAGAAAATAAACTCAAACCTTCACGTAATTTTACAAGCTTTATGACATAAATTTTATTTGGTAAGGTTATTTATTTATTTATTATTATTTTTATTATTTTTATTATTTTTATTATTTTTATTATTTTTATTATTTTTATTATTTTTATTATTTTTATTATTTTTATTATTTTTATTATTTTTATTATTTTTATTATTTTTATTATTTTTATTATTTTTATTATTTTTATTATTTTTATTATTTTTATTATTTTTATTATTTTTATTATTTTTATTATTTTTATTAGTTTATAAGACTAAGCAAAATATTTTTACCTTCCTAGCCCGCATAGCAAGGGCTCGAGAAGGTATTATTTTCGACGAAAATTTTTTTTTGGGATAACAGATCATAGCCATGCCTTGCAATTTTTCCATTTATAAATATTTTTTGACGTTGAAATGCGTTTTTATGTATGGCTTAAAATGACAGGAGGGAAAATATTTAGTTTATTTTCTGTCTCATAATTTCAACATTATTAACAAAGGCTTTTTCGCAATTTTCTCTTTAATGAATGGAATATTTGATTTTCCAATAAACCCAGCTATTATTTATGTTTTAACGATCTGTTTAACTGCTTGATATTATTGTATATCATACTCAGCTTGCTACTGGTTTATATTTTATATTACGAATTTCCAAAGCGAAATTCCTATACACCTAAGCTGTATGGCTGGATTTGCAGTTCTTTCCTACAAAATTAAAACTAGGTTTTAAAGCCTTTTAACCCAACTGCAGCACGGCGAAAGGAAGGGTAATAATTTTCGATTGTTGTATGTAAGTAAATATGTATGTTTGTGTCACGCTAGAAGCTAAACGAGTAAACCGATTTGGACAAAAAAGGTGTCGTTGAATTGCTACTGATCCCAAAGGTGTTATAGGCTATATTTTTTAAACATGGCGGTCTTTAGGCGCCATTTTGTCACATGATGATGAGGCTTTAAGGCATACAAATTATCAAAATTTTAGGCGATTTTATTGAAATTCCTTTGATAACCCATTGCAAATGTCCTCTAATTTGCTGTAGTTACTTTGTAGTCCTACCTGCTCCCACCCACCTCTCCTCCTGTCATTCTCCCCACCCTATTCAAAAACCATATTTGCATAATTTTATCAATTAAAGAGCGATTTCAAAAATTATTTCTGCTCACGCTTTAAGACTTTTTTATAACATTATTTTACTAGTTTTCCCTCCCTCTCCCTGGCTTCTCCCCACCCTCCTTATTAATAATAGTTGTAGCTATACGTTTCACAAATACAGAGCGATTTTAAAATATCTTTCTGCACACGCTTTAACATTTTTTCGACACCATTTTACTAATTCCCTCCTCCCTCTCTCCTCCCCCACCTTCACTTAATGGAAGGTAACACTGTTCGCGTCTGTAGAAAATCTACACGTACTTTTTGAGTAAAGCTAATTGAATGGAAAATGCATAGTGCTTTTTATAGTGCTGAATAAGAATTAAACCATGATTAAACCTAAAAGTTGGAAAAAAATAATAATAAAAAAAACCCCCAACTGCTAAATTTATTTGTAACTACTAGTCACAGCTGGGTACAAAACTACCCAAAACTGTATAATTTCGTAAGGGCGCTATCAATTTTTCAACTTCGAAATAAAAATTTTTATCAACTAAGCACGAGAAAAATATCCGTATATAAAAAAAGTTGAATTTCTGGACAGAAACTGCTTTAAAATATGCTCCAAGGTGCACACTTTTATTATATTTAAAATTCCAGCCAAACTGCTATTGATTTAAAACAAAATAAATGTTACTTAAGGGTAGTTTTTTAAGGGTGTGAAATTGTAAACAATATGATTTTTTCCCAAATATATATATGTGTACTAAAAGCTTTAGTTTCTAAGATATCTACAAAAAATAATTTATCCATATACATATAGTCTGGTTTTTGGCAGCGTTGGCGAAAAATTATGAAATAAAATTCTGAAAAATGTTTATTAATACGAGTATTTTTTAAAACGTTATGTAAGTACCCCTGTTTATATTTTTCAACCCTTAAGAAACCACATTTATGTTCCGTTTATTTTGTCTAAGCCCCTCTGTTACATTTAAATTAAGTCAAACACTATATTATCTGTTAAGCTGGAATTTCAAATAAAATACAAGAGTGCGCATTTGCTAGTATTTTAAGACTGCTTTTAATCAGAAGTTTAATATTTTTAATATTACGCTATTTTTCTAGTACAGTTCCTAATTGTATAAAAATAAAATTTTCAAAATCCTATTGGTGGTCCGGCTGGTATTAACCATTTTCCTAACCATTACTTAAAGTTGTTCAATTTTAAGAAAACAAATACAACATTTTAGTAAATAGTGTTTGGTACAAGTAAATTAAATCAAGTTACCTACAGAGTGGGGAAAAAATAAATATATATATTTTTTTAATATATTTTTTTAAATATTACGTTAGGATTTTCTCTTAATTTTGCGTATTTTTCTCTCTTGGCTTTTTTTGAAAAAGTAATTAGTTTATAAGAATATAGCAAAAAACAATTGGGGCCTTATATTCAGCGAAGCTCAAGAAGGGTTTTGACGGAGAATATGTGGGGATGTGGCACAGATTCTAATCAGTGGCGGCGCGTGGTAAAAAGCTTTCGGAGTGCACACCAAAAAAAAATCAAAAATTGCGGCGCAGGCGGAATTTTTTTTCGCAAATAATTTAAAAAATGAGATATTTAGATATTAGTTACCTACCTATTATTATTGAAATTATAAAAAAATAATAAATGTGTCATTCCTAGTTTACATATTTTCTCTTCTAATGGCAAAGATGAAAATTTAATTGTTTTTAAATATTGCACGCTAATGCTATCAGAATTAGAAACTTCCGCCATTGTCGAAAATACCAAATCGTTGAAATCAAAACAAACCGCCAGCGGCCGACCGATAATGCCAAATTAGTGGTGTGCAAATACTGTCGGGTGCGGGGGGCGTCACGGGGGTGCGGGCGGCATCGAGGCTAGTTTTTGCACAGATTTTGTCCTAGGCAAGACGGAGCAAATAAAAGTGAATAATTAAATTCGAACTAGCTATATAGCGCAACCGCCAGCATGCACGGCAGGTGGTTTGAACACGAATACAAACACATACCGAGTATTAATTTGTAGGTAATATTCCAGTCTTTAGTGAATTCCGTTTGGGGTAATTATTAATTAAATTTTAGTATTTTTTTAAGTAAAATTTGGGAGCGCACGTGCACATGTGCACTTATGGAAAAACCACCACTGATTCTAATGAACAATTATACAAAAACCCAGCTTGCACCTACTTTTTTACCTTTCTAGCCCGCGCAGCAATGGCTAAAGAAGGTATTGCTTTCGACGAAAAAATTTTTTTTGAGATAACGACAAAAATGTGTTATTTGGGTGTAATTTGATCTATCCTAGCAATATCGTAGTGACGTCTGTCTGTGTGTGTGTGTATTTTTTTTCTGTCCGTAACACGATAGCTCATAATCCGCTGAACCGATTTTCATAAAATTTTCAGAAAAAATAGTGTTTGACACTTTAACGAGCTGATTAGATTTTGGTCAAAATCATTAATGCTAATGACAGGTTTTTGACAATTAAACATTTTTTAAATGCTAACCTTTTAACGGAGCATCGCATCAATATGTGGTTTTCGGAATACTGTAGACCATATTTGGCTCAATAATTTGTGTTATAACCAAAAACTTCGTAGGAGCTTGAGTTTCTGAGATATAAAAAAACTGTTTTCAAGGCTGATTATCATAGCTTTACTTGAAGTGTGCTAATATGCTAATAGGAATTTCTAAAATGAGTGGGCTATGTAAAGTATTTTAAATTTACTTTTTGTGAAAAATATATTTCTTTCAATAAGACGTAGTTGTATTTTTTATGAACACATTTTTCTGGCATTAATTTTTAGTTTCCCCGTTTTTTTTAAATTCCGATTACTTCGAGCTCGTTGTTGTATAATTTCCTTTTTCTGAATATGCGGTTGATTTATGTTTTGAGTTATTGAGAATAATTAATTATGTTTTTTCTGAGTAATCGTAGCGGAAAAATGAGTTGCCTTTATTACTGAAAATTCCTCAATAGTAGTAAGTAGAGGCCCTTGTCTTTCAGGCGGACGTTTACGCTATACTGGCAGTCATGGGCGTAGTCAGGGTCTCGCTCAGGGTGGGGCAAACAATCAAAAAATGTACAGTCAAATATTATTTCCCCTTTAATTCTCGTATTACTAAATCAGCTAAAGCCAGGATGGGGCAGGTGACAAGCCAGGGTGGGGCAAGTACCCCACCCTGTCCCACCCTGACTACGCCCATGCTGGCAGTAACATGAAAGAAAAAAATTAGGAATGAAACAGGAAAGCGCCTCCGCATCTGTTCAGACAGTCAAGCTGCGCTGAAAGCACTGTGCAAACCAACCATGTCCGCGGGTTTGGTGCAGGAGTGAGCAGATGCACTTGAAAATTTGACCGGAGTAAAAGAGGTGGAGCTCGTATGGGTCCAAGGCGACATGGGAGTCCCAGGAAACAAGAAAGCGCACGAACTCACCAGGGGTGGATCCCGTAGAAATGCGTCGGGCCAAAGCCTTTCCTGGGACTCACAAGAGGGCAAATGAAATCGGCCCTAACAGAGTGGGCCCAGAAAGAGATACAAAGGGAATGGACCAACACAGGAAACGCCAGACAGGCGAAGGAGTATGTGACAGGATACAGCAACTCCCGTAGGGACTGGCTGCTCCGGAGAACACGAAGAGAGGTGGGAGCCATAGTGGGAGTCCTAACCGGACACTGCGTCCTACAAGCACACTTGGCGAAAATGAGAGTGAAGACCGACGCGACGTGCGAGCGATGCTGGGCCGAGGGCGAGACCTCGGCGCACTTCCTCTCATATAAGGAGGCAAGAAGAGAGGTATTTGAAGAGGAAGCCTTTGGGACGGAGGACCTTCTGAATCTAAGGTGGCCCGATATTCTGGCCTTTGTACAGAAGACGGGCAGATTCCTTAGCGAAGGAAGGACACAGTAGGCGGGATGCCCGTGGGTTGACGAAAAGGGCGCTTCATGTGCCTAGTCGCCAGGCCTAGAGTCTACCCCCACACTACTACTAGTAGAGGCCCTTTATACGTTTTGACAGTTGTTTTACAAAGGAGGTAAGAAGTTGTTAGGAAATTTTGTTTGACAGTTGTTAGGAAATTTTGTTTTAAATAAAAAACAATTGGTATCTGCAGGGTCACATTACATATCAATAATATATTGCAGCAACTTCTACAGTAAACCAATATTAATTAATAAGGACAAATTGTATTCTAGAAAAAAATTAACTATATCACTTGTCAATTAAAATTTTAAAAACAAACTAAGACAGGGCTATCAAAACGGACGGGCCACGATCTACAACCTTATTGACGTTACAGCGAAGGTTGAATTTTATTTTGATGGTCACGTCACGCCACAGCTGATTGTCTTTAAAATATTGAAGTTGGGATGACGGTTCATGAATATTTGATTTTTTTAGAAATAAAGCCGGTTTAAGATTATTTTTACTACATTCTTGTAAAACAATTTTTTTCATGTATAATAATCCTCAATTTTTCAGAGCCGTTTCATTAGCTCACACAAAACATGCGTTAACAAAAATTACATCAAACAATTAATGTTTCTTACGACCACATAGAAATGATAATGGATTTCACACAATTTACATCCTCAGAAAAAGTTTAATTTCATCCGTGTGCAGAACTTTTTCCGCACACGAATGCTGTCACCATACTTTTCCACACATGTGCGGAAACTAGTATAGTTCAACAGTGCTCGTAGGAAAAATATCGTACAAAACTCGATAGAAAGTAACTTTCTTACACTCGCGTCTTGTTTTATTCGGCTAGCGCCTCGTTCACAACATTCACGCTTGTTTGAAATTTTTCACTTTCTTCTTTTGTTATGTAATATAGTAGTGTAATTTTGTTTAAAAAAAAAATAGCACTGGTAGTTTTGGATTTTAAATGAACTTTATTGTAAAAAAATGGATCCATGACGGATCTGATTCCTTTCTAGCTAGCCTATTAGCACTTCAAGTGAAGCCATGATATATCAGCCTTGAAAACAGTTTTGTTTAAATATATCAGAAACTTGTTTTTTTATGAAGTATGTGGAATATAAGCAAAAAAATCTAAGGCTTGGGGGGGCGGGCCCCACGCCCCCCCACCTGGGTTCGCCCATGCATTTATTATTGTTTTAAACTAAAATAACTCTCTTTATACTTGAAAATTTAAATTTATGTCGATAATATTATAATTATTTTCGAAAAATGATAAAAATAGGTAAAAGGGCTGCTCCCTCAAAAATGGTGGGTGCTAGAAGAAAACGCAAGCTATATTTGGATTCAGGGCGTCGTCCTACATAAGAATCAGCGAAAATAATGCCAGGGCTCAAGATTTTTTTTTTTTTTGCACACCAGTGTTATCTTTCTACAATCGTTCTTAAGCTCTTTAAATATTTGCTTTTTAAATGATCTTTTTCCAATACTATTTACTCTCTTTTTATGTTTGCTTTTATTTTATTTTCACAAATGTGTCGAATATAAAAACAAACAAAAAAACAGTGTAAATAATATTGGAAAAAATAATTTCAAAATCAAATGTATCACGAGCTTGACGATCGAAATGTCGCAAACAGAGACCAGACCGTCTAAAAGGTGGAATTAACTAAATAAAAAGAACTTACGTGCTTTTGAGCTAAAGGCATATTTGACCCTTCAGAAAGCGTCAGTCTTATAAAAATTACATCAAAAATGTCAAATAATTACATCTTATTTTGTCTTGAGGATTTGAAGAGTTCTGTTGTTCTTTAAAATAAATATTGGTTTCACCAAAGAGACATCTGGTGCAGGTCATGAATCAAAAAAACAATACTTATCAATATCTAGCTGGAGGCTGTCCAGGGTTGCCAGATTTTTCAAATTAAAAAGCGGGACAAATTAAGTAAATGCGTAAACACAAACATTTTAAATAGATACTAAAAATTTACATCGATTTTAACATAAAGTTAGTGTAGGAGTCTTTTGGGAACTAAATAGTGTGTTTATTTTTTTACGTTACCAAAATACATTTAAATGTTATACCTACCTATTTAAATTTAGTGAGTTTTTTAGCTCACACTACTACTATAAGTAGTGTGAGCTATGGTGATCCTAATTTTTTCAAGAAAAAAAAAGTTGCTCCGATTTAAAAAAATTTTATATATCTTTGCGTTTCAGATGATTTTGAAACTTTTTTGTTTTGCTGTCTGTCTGTCTGTCTGTCTGTCTGTATGTCTGTCTGTCTGTATGTCTGTCTGTAACGACCAACCCGCATAACTCAAAAACCGCTTGTCCGATTTTAATGAAATTTGGTACCTAAGTTGGGTCTTGGGCCGTGATGGTCCCATTTAAAAATGAACAAAATCCACCGAACCCAAGCCAAACAAAAGGGTGGGGGTAGATTCCAAAAATTAGAGTTTATGTGAAAATATGGCGTGTGTGATATCAAACGAAAGGTAATTAAGTCTGGAGTTAAAAAAAATGAATTTTAGTTTATTTTTAAAAAAAGGGTGGGGGTAGATGTCAAATATTAGAGTTTAAGTGAAAATATGGCGTGTGTGATATCAAACGAAAGGTAATTGAGTCTGGAGTTAAACAAAATACATTTTAGTATTTTTCAAAAGGGTGGGGGGTATATTAAAAAAATTTGAGTTTAAGTCAAAACATGGCTTGTGTGGTATCAAACGAAAGGTAATTGAGTCTGGAGTTGAATAAAATATATTTCAGTTTTTGATTACATTAGCTCACACTATAACTATAGTACCTAGTGTGAGCTTAGGTGCCCATAGATTGGCAGAGTATTTTTTAATTGAATAGATGAAAAACTTTTAAATTAAGTTGTGTTTCAAACTTCCATTGTCTTCTTTATATTTCGATTATCAAAATTCCATGCATAATAAAATATATGATCTGTAATTTCTTTTAGTGATTTGTGAATTTTATTTAAAATAAACAAATATGAACAAACACATAAGATAAGTATGTATAGATAAGAAATATCCGCCCTAAAATGAGAAAGTAAATTAAACGAAAAAGTAAAACATTCCTCTTCGATTGTTTGTTGAAGTGTAAACTTGTTTAGGCGCGTTTGGCACCTTTTGTCGGTGCTGAATTGAACTGAGCCGTCACGCTCGGCTATGTAACGCTCATTCGGGTGAAGTCGGCTCATGTGTGAGGAACAGTCAGCAGAGCGATATGATGATGCAGATGAAGGCCACTCAGAGCAAAATTGACGAGAGTAATTTATACCCAATTATAATTATGTAAATGTGATTACTTTGTATATTACTTAGTCAATATACTACGCAAAAAATCTTGTATTTCGCCTTGTTGAAGTTTACACTTCTGCCGTGTGGTCTTGAGCACACACAATTTTTTTTAAAACGAAATTCATAAGTTATATATAAGAAGATACAGACAGGTAAAAAAATAGGACAGAAATGAAAAAAAAAGCGGGAAAATCGGGACAATTTGCATAAAAAGCGGGACTTTCATAGGATTTAAAAAAAGCGGGACCGAGCTACAAAAAGCGGGACCATCCCCCCTACGGCTGGACGTCTGGCAACCCTGAGGCTGTCATATGGTAATAATTTTTGAAAGTTAAGTTGAAAGGTAGTAATTTTTTAAAAATATTTACATATAATAAAAATGAAAAATTTAGTGTGTGCTAAATTTTGCTTAAACAAAACTTTTGCATAACTAGATGTTCCTTAATAAATTGCAGAAAAAATGGCTGCAAATTTTTACTCTTTTTTGAGATTTTTATAATTTATTATGTTATTTAGTACCTAAATCCGAATCGAAAGAAACTGCACTACATTATTTTAAATACGAAACTTTTTAATTTTTTAACGGATTTTTATTAAATAAAAAGTGTTTATTTAGATGAGGATCTTTTCACTTAAAAACCAAAAGTTATATGTGACTAGACACCCTTCTGGGGGTTCTGCCCCAAAAAATTTGTTGCCAAAATTATTGTTTAAAATATTAAATGTATTTTTTGATTTTTGTTTGTAACTCATATGTAAACTCCCTAGAGATATCGTGCCGTTTTTAGTGGCTACCCTGCATATACAGAATGTTAGGCTATAAACTTACCAAGTAAAAATTAAATGAATAAAATATTCCACGGTTTTTAAAAATTGCAGGAAATTAAAAAAAACCTCTATAGCCGAAGTGAATTTTAACTCCTGATTTTGAATAATAAACGTGGGTCGAGTTATATCTTGTTGAAAAGGTTTTTTAAAAGCCTTTACTGTAATTTAAACAATTCAAAATGAATCGATTGATTTTTATTTATTAGCTTTGAGAATATGTAAAATGGCTATTTTAAATATAAATAATTAATTTAATGATTTTTGAGACAACTTTTTTTCGTTGTTACTTGTTATTTGACCTATGTTCTTTATATAAAGTTCAGAGTTATCTAACTTTTCTTCAAAACTAAAATAAGGAAGAAGTGTTAACTAACACTATGTTAAAAATACCTTTTATTGTCTTTTCAATTACTGTACTTTTTTCAATTTTTTACTGTTTTGTTTTCAAAATCATAATTTTATATTACTTAAATGCGAATACCTCAAAAACTAATTATTATAATTTTAAATTAATAGCAGCACTGTATAAAGGTATTTAATAAACCTACTTACTCTGTATATAGGCAGGCGCGGATCTACGGTAGGGAAAAAAGTGAAAATTTCCCCCGCAAATCTCAAATTATATTTAGTTTTGACACAACAGAATGCACCTTCTGGTCACTATACAAAATAGTTTTATGCAATATTTATCATGATATTTTCCCCCCAAATAAAATTCTTAGATCCGCCCCTGATATAGGTCCATGTTCTAAGTAATCTAAGCAAATTTTAATAAAATTTTGGAGATTTAATAAACTAATGTTTATGTAACCCGGATTTTGTTTGGAAAAATTGGAGAAAAAAAATCAGTTTATAATTTTTAGCTAACTTTTAAGTTTGCACCGGTTTTAAATGCAGCGTCACCTGATGCGTTTTTTGAATCTGGCATGCATTGGTGGAAACAGGGTATTATAGCCTCATCCTGTAACAAAGCAAATCAAATCTCATAGCATTATAAACTATTAAACAGAAGTGTTTTCACTTATATTACAAAAATAAATATATATATTCTTTATTGATTCTACTATTTTGGAAATCTTGGCCCCTTTGTGCGTCACACTAATGTCTTTTAAAAAGTTTTTCAAGTTTTCTTAGGGAAATCTTTATTTTTTTCTAAAAAACAACTGACAAATTAGTGACTTTTTTTCGGGGAGAATGGCAGTGGTTGATTAAACATTTTCCTAGTAGTAGTAGTAGCGTAATACCCAGATAAAATTTATGTTATGGATGGTATCTCCCAAAATCGGTTTTTATTGCTAATAAATAATTAGCAATAAAATAAATTCAAAACATGAACGTAAAAAATGTAAAAACACAAATTATTGATTAAACAAAAAAAAAGGTAAAAATGTTAAGATATGCATAGAAGTTAATTAAAATTAGTAAAAAGATCTAAAACAAAATTATATAAAAGTTAAAAATGCTAAAAAAATATGTACATGCATTAGAACAACAAAATACAATAAAGGCGGGTTTAAAAAATATATACATAAGTAAATTAAAATAGCCTAAAATAAAAGTTTATCAATAAATTCCATAACAAAAAGAAAAGCGCGAATTTGGCATGCTTTTAATTAAATAAACATAGTAAAGGCAGAAAAATGAAAAAAGCAACAAACAAAAAACAACAAAGAGATGAGATGATAACTTTTTTAACTAAAATCACAATTCGTCAATAAAATATTCATTCAAATTAAATTAGTATGCTTTTTGAGCTAATAATTCCTTTACCGTGGTTATTAATATTTTATATGAATCTATATTTCTAACGTCATTTAGAAGTTCATTTTACATTTTAATGCCATGATAAATAATAGAATTTTGCGTCAAAGTAGCCTTTAGAATAGGCAGTGGGATGTTATTATGATTTCTAGTCTGGTATGAGTGTGGGTAAAATGAGTTTTTATATTTTATGTAGATGTAAAGACAGCTTAGTATTAAAATTTTTTCTTGTAAAAATAATGGTTTGCAGTCCCTTAATTTCGCTCCACCTAAATATCTTATGCATCTCTTTTATATTATAAATGCTGTTCTAAACAAATATTGAGTACAAATAATAAAACACCTAAAATAAAAATATATTTTTTTCTATGATTTTTGTTTTCAAAAATACAAATGTGGTCAATAAAATTAAATGAAACCAAATCAATTCATGTTGATTTTACAAACAAAAATATAAGTCACATACAAATGACAATTAACAACATTCCCGTACCATATCCAAATCAGGCAAAATATCTCGGTATGACACTTGATGCCAAAGTGCGCTGAAAAGCACATATTAAGAAAAGAAAAAGAAGAAGAGAAAAGGAAGTCCAATTTAACAATTCATAATAAGTTACTGCTTTGTAGACAAATACTGAAACTAGAATGGACATATGGTATTCAACTATGGGGTTGTGCTAAAGAGAGTAACATTCTAGTTTTACAGAAATTTCAAAATAAAGTATTAAGAAACATTGTGAATGCACCTTGGTACGTTCGAAATAGTGACCTTCATCGAGATCTAAAAATCGATACTGTAGCAGAGACTATAAAAAAGTACGCAAAAAGCCATGAAGATAAACTCCATCGGCATGTGAATGTGGAAGCTATTCAGCTTCTAGACAATACTATGCTAGTTCAAAGACTAAAAAGAGTGAAGACGTTTGAGCTAGTAGACTAAGTGAATTACATAAAACAAAATAATGCTATAAACACAACACAATTGTGAGTTACATACCAAACAAACCGGGGAGAACTGTCGAGTGAACCCTAAGTTTAAATCAGACATTTCTAGTAAATTAAGTTAAAACAAAATTGCTAATTAGTCTTACTGACTAGATTGTAATACAATAAACACAGTGTGTTTGACAAATTAAAAAAAAATTACAAATAAATATAAAACATAATGCCTAAAAGAAAAATAAAACTAAACATAACAAATTAAGGGTTAAATATTTTGCACCGGACAGCCAGTTGTTGTGAAAAGCAGCTTTAACTTAAAACTGCTTTACCTTCCAGAGGGAAGGATTTGTGAATTAGCACATGGATTATAGTCATCCGGATTATTATGTTTAGCAAATATTTCGTATTAAAGGATTAGTTTATATTTATATCAGGATTTAGTAAATATTTTACCTTAATTATCTCACTAAGGATGCTTCTATACAAAGAAAACATTTCTTTATTTATTGCTTAGGTGTAAAAACTCCAAAAAATACGATGTTAAGGCAAGCGCGGATCTGGGTAAAATCTAGGGGGGGGTAATAGTTGACAAAAAATTATTTGTAATATAATTTTTTTTTGGGGGGTAATTTGCCCATTTTCCCGTTAATCAATAACAAAAAGTGCATATTTTTTTCTAGGGGGGGGGGGGTGGTTCGGTTCGGGGGGGGGAATTACCACGTTACCCCCCTCCCCTTTTTATGTGCCCGATTTTTATGTGCCTATTCGTCGGTTAGCAATATTTTTTACTTTATTATTTAAGATATTCTCACAATCGCTACTTTAAAAACTAAGTTAAGTTCACCCTAGGCACTACTTAAAATTCTGATACATTGCCATCGTCATGGCTAGAAGTTCTTAGCTCTAGCTAATATAATTTTTGTATACCTAATTGCAGTATTAAAACTCAGTACTCAGTACAAGTTAACTGGAATTTGTAATGCACACTTTATTTTTAATAATCAAACAAGTTTCGTAGCTAATCGGGCAAAAAGGAGTTTTTGTTTCTCTCATATTTTTCCGTGGGTAGCTTGAAGGCTTAACCTCACGGGGGTCCAAGATCTAATGGACACCTAATAAGTGTTGACAGTTTCGTCCTTATGGGACTCCTCAAAACACTGCTAGGTCAATGTAACAATTCTTGCGAAGTTAATTAGACGGTTTTGTCCCTAATCATAAGTAAATAGTGAGAAAACTATCGCAAGAAGCGCCATCTACCGAGATACGAGAGAAACAACAAACCAAAGCAGGCGAAAAACTGCTATACATATCGATCAATGAAAAGATCGAATACCAATAAAAGAAAACAAACTATAGTCCGTGACCTACGACAGCTCCTTTGTCTTTCAGGCCGGATCAACGCATATTGCATTTTTACCCGTCATCAAGACACGTGAGCGTCAATCAACGGAATTCTTAAGCCAAATAATAGTTACAAACGTGGAATTTCGTACCCGTGAATTTAAAAATCAATTTAGTTTCGTGGCTAATCGGGCAAAAAGGAGTTTTTGTTTCTCTCATATTTTTCCGTGGGTAGCTTGAAAGCTTAACCTCACGGGGGTCCAAGATCTAATGGGCACCTAATAAGTGTTGACAGTTAACTGTTTCGTCCTTATGGGACTCCTCAGAACACTGCTGGTCAATGTGACAATTCTTGCAAAGTTAATTAGACGGTTTTGTCTCTAATCATAAGTAAATAATGAGAAAACTATTGCAAGAGACGCCATCTAACGAGATACGAGAGAAACAAAAAATAAAAGCTGGCGAAAAACTGCTATACATATCGATCAATGAAAAAGATCGAATACAAATAAAAGAAAACAAACTATAGTTCGTGACCTACGACAGCTTTTCTGTCTTTCAGGCCGGTGATTTTTAAATTCATGTGTACGAAATTCCACGTTTATTTTTAATTTGGCAGATTTGGCTACTGCTTCAGAAACTGTCAAATGACTGACAATATTTATTGCTGCAATATTTTGGTGTTTATATTTCGCGTCTAAATTTGACCTAAAAAAGAAGTGATTTATTTTTTTGTTATAAATATTCGATAAAACATAATTAGACTGCTTTCTGGAAAAACTGAACCTTTGCTTGTTAAAGTAGATTTTCCACAAATTTGTTAATTTGCAGATTCCACCTTTCTCTATAGTGGGCAGAATTAATTTTAACCAAGCAATGCAAACGCATGCATTATTATTCGTGTGCAAGGGACGCAAACGCAAAAAAAAACAAGCGATGCATCTTTGTTCTGTCTCTTTCATTCTTATAGCGCTAGCGGTTTGTAGCCTTTCAAGAATTCGAAAATGGCGCAGTATTCTTTGTCCCACTAACGATAATAGAAATAAATTACGACGGCTTCACAAACGTCTTACGGAACACCTATTAGAAAAATATTAGATGAGAAATGCACGATAATGCAGTGTATGCAATAATCGAAATATATAATACGCAATCTTTAGAATAAAAATTAAAGAAACAATGCTTATTATGAATATTTTTGGTAAATATGTCATGAAGTAAGTTATTTAAAATATGATGATATAAAAAAAAAGGGTTTTGAATTTGATCTACGGTATGGAACGCCTTTCCGCCTACATTGTATGAATGCCACTGGTAAGTGAGTTTTTAAAAAAGTAACAGTTTCTTTAAAGCCTTTCAAATACTTCATTTTACGGATAAGTAAAATTTTTGAATCTGGTTGTTTTGTTTCTAGAATAGCTCTTAAAGAAATAGTCCTAGTTTCGTTAATAAATAAATTTTTGAGACAATAGGGACTTAATATAGTGCGGGGCACTATTCTGACAGTTTTCCATTAAAAATTAAAAGTTGATCTTCCAAAATTGACATACTAAAGTCTAAATTATAAATCCATTCGTTTATTTTCCATTTATAATGGCGGCACTATTAATTCCGGCTCTTATAATACCCAACTAATTTTGAAAGAAGACAGGTGTTCTTATAATTAATGCGAGACTGTAATAGTGTCCAGCACTATTACTGCCTGGCTTTATTGCAATAATTCCCTAATATTATATTTGGATGTTTTACGATCTAAACACATTTTCACGTGGAACCTGTTAAGTACCTACGATTTTATGTGTTTCACATTTACGACTATTTTATTTTTCTTCTTTTAGGAGATTTTATTTTCCTACCTATTTTGCTTTATATTTAATTTATTATAGTGAAATACACAATAACAAGTTATGAATTGTGCAAGCAAATTTTATAACATATGATTGTTAAAATAGCGTAAAAGGGGTTTAGTTCTCTGAGTTATTAGAAAAGTTGTGTTTAAAAATATCTCAAATAGCAAGAAAAGCTGTATTGCTAAAATATATTGTTTAAATTCTCCGTCGTGAAGCATCTTTGTAATTTTGGAAAGGAAGTAAAAAAATCCTAAACTCCACACAATTTTTGAATAGATTAATTATTTATTACTATTCATACCACGACGCGTTTCGGAAGTCTTACAATTTCTTCTTCAAGGTAAATCTGTAACATAAGACAACACTAACTAGTGACTTTTTTAAGAGAAAATATTGGACTAAAAATATTAAAATATAAAATTATTCTACTAACAAGTTAATTATCCTGGAGGTCAACAAATGTGAACAATATGATTAACAGCTACTTGCCAAAAAACAACAATAAAAGCTTAAAAGACTTACACGTAAAACTAAAATTTGTTAAATAAATAAATTAATTATAAAGTCATTATAGTAAAATAATTTTTAATAGAGATGAACTGACAGTAAAGAAAGACGTTAAAATTTAATAAATTATTATATATCTAAAGGAACAAGTATCTTCATCTGTGACTAGAATGATTAGAATTTAAAAAAATTGTAAAAGTCGCACTGTTATTTTTAATAATATTTAAAATCCCTTAGTTCCTTCAAAATAAGACTAAAAAAATTTGTCCAAATGATTCAAGAAATTAGAACCCAAAAACATAAAAATAAAAGATAGGCAATTAAAAACATCAATTAAAATTTAAAAGATTTAAAAAATAAAAGGGTCGATGGTTTGTAATTAATCAAAAATTAAGTTTTTTAAAATATAAATTTTTGCTTCTTCTACATAAAATTTTGATTGCACTTGATTGTTTAAAGTGATGCATTTTTATCTAGAGAACATCTCGCTATTTCAATATTTTCCAAAATGTTTAAAAGCTTACTTGTTGGAGTCTTCTTGAAAATTGTAACATTTCTGAAACGCGTCGAGGTATGAATAGAAATAAATAATTAATCTATTCCAAAATTGTGTGAAATTAAGCATGTTTTCACTTCTTTTTCAAAATTGTGTTGCTAAAAGTTTGTGTAAATTATCTGGTGTACAACATGTTTTGATTTGATTTGGCTTGTTGTTGACCAGTAACGTTCGTGCGAAAATTGCCTTCGGTTTTTTAAACGAAACGTTTTGTCTCGTAACTGGTCAAGCGAAAAAGTTATAGACTACGTTTGCTCAGCAATTAACAAGAATTTCACAAATATGTTTTCTTTTAAAAAAACAGACATATTATTGTTTTGTTTAAAATTACAGAGGGCAATTCTCGCATGGAAGAGAAAGTTAGAAATAAATAAAGGATACATATTTATAAATAAAAACCAAATTGTATAAAAAAATTATCTAGTGCAGTATCTAGATCTTAGTAATAAATATTTATTATCTTAAAAGTTAAGACGTTTTGAACATACTTTTTTTTCAAAATAGATCCAATAATTAACTTCTTAAATATTAATTATCATGTTATTCAATAATACAAAATAGTTATCAGAGATTTATAGAAATCAAAGAAGGTCTATCTTGTAATCAAAGAGCTAAAGCTAAAATTAAAACATACGTATCAAAAAAAGTAAAAATACCGAGTGTCCGTCAAAGCAACATACTTTTCTCACTAATTTTCAATATTTACAATGAAGCAATTTTTATTGAACATTTAAGTGACTGCAAAAATGGAATAAATTTAACTACGATAAGCCGATGATACCTTTGTGACAACTGACAATGTGCAGGCTTTTCAAATAATAATATTAAGACTAAACACTAGCCTAAACTTTTATCTGCTGTATATTTTATGGATAAAAAATAATTACAAGGATAGAGCAGACCTATAACACTCCACAATGTAATTTATAAGCGGAAATGTTAACAGATAGACTAAGAACAAAATTTGAAGGATATCAATACAAAGAACAGGCAGGCTGCACAAAAGGTTTCAGTACAGTTGGCCACCTATTAAGCATGAAAATCCTAAAAGAACGAGCCAACGAATACAACATTCCACTATAAATTGCGTTTATAGACTTTGAAAATGCATGCCTTTGAAAATGCATGCTCGATAGCATGGAGCACCTGGCAGTAAAAGCATATTTAATTAATAGCCGAGAAAAAAAGCTGGAAACGTAAAGTGCACGGCATGGGAATACAACTTAACGACCGATTTACCATATACACACTACAGTTTGCTTACGACCAAGTAATTGTAGCTAATGATAAAGAAGACATGGAGTATATGATGAGGAAGTTAATGGAAGAATACCAAAAGTGGGAATTAACAGTGAACGTGGACAAGACACAGTACTTATGTATTGGAAACGAATCCAGTGAGTTAGAACTAGACAATGGACAAACAATATCTCCATGCAATGAGTACGTATACTTGGGTGTCACATTTGATCAAACAGGTTGTAAAGAACTGGAAAAAAGAATAGTAAATGCAAAAAAGTTTATTGAATGTCTTAACAGTATTTTATGGAGCAGAGAAATAAAAAGGAATGTAAAATTTAACATATATGAAACAATGGTGAAAAGCACGCTGTTGTATGGAATAGAGATTTGTCGCGTAACAGAAAAATACAAAACAAAAATGGAAAGTGTCGAAATGGATGCAATAGGAAGATCAATGAGAATATCTAGAATAGATCACATAAGAAATGAGATCATAAAATAAAGAATGGGAATCGAGAGAAGCATAACGGATGACATCACTAAAAGGCAACTGATATGGTACGGCCATGTACAACGGATGAACGACGAAAGATTACCAAAGCAGGTCCTAGAATGGTAACCAATAGGACGTAGAAAAAGAGGGCGTCCTAAACAAGAATGGCAACAGTCAATCCAAAGATCAATGAGTCAAAAAATTCTGATAGAGGATGATTGTCAGGATCGAAGGGGGTGGAGAATAGGCGTCGGACAACGTAGAAAAACGTTCTAAACCGGCCCTAATCTTAAATAGCCCATATATATAGTGAAGAAATAACATCAATCAAAATCCACGAAGGAACCAAGCCAATCCGCATAAGAAGAGGTGTGAGAGAGGGTGAATCAATATTCCCCAAACTATTTAACTAGACCCTATAAGATGTTTTGAAAACCCTAGTTTGGGAAAAAATAGGCATCAGAGTAAGCATACAATATTAAACCATCTAAGATATGCTGCTGATGATATCGTCTTAATAACAGATAAGAAAGAAGAACTGATAAAAATGATGGAAGAACTGGACATTGCAGCTAAAAATATAGGCTTGAGAATGAACTACAATAAAACTAAAGTCTTAGCAAACACAGATGAAGATATCACGATCAGGGCAAACCAAGAGAAAGAAAAACAAGTAGAATAGAGTATATATACCTGGGACATATTATTGAGCTAAAAAAAGAAAACCAAACAGCTGAAATCGAGAGACAAGTAAGATTGGCCTGGGAAGCATTCGGTAAATTAAGCTACATACAAAAAATGAAAAATATCCTCAGTACCTCAAAAGGAAAGTATATAACCAATGTATTCTTCCTGTTCTTACCTATGGATCGCAGACCTGGATACTTAATTAAACATGGATAAGGTAAAAAAAAGCCCAAAGATCAATAGAAAGAACAATGTTAGCCAACAGATAGAAAAAGGGATGTATGGATAAAAAAAACAAACGTAAGAACTGTTAGAAGAAAAGAAGCAAAATTAAAATGGAAATTTGCCGGTCATAATATCAGATAAATTAACGATCGATGGAACAAATGTATTGTAAACTGGCGACCTTGGGAAAATAAAAGAAGTACGGGAAGACCCTAAATGAGATGCGCGGACGATTTGAAGAAAGATGCGGGAAATAAATTAATGAACATGGCGACAAACAGAGAAGAGTAGGAGATATTGGTGGAGGCCTATGTCCAAAGATGGATCGAAAAATGCTAAGCGCCAGAGTACAAATATTGAGACATACAAAAACGTTGATCAATCTCAGGAACCCAGCTAAAAAACTGTGGAAAGAATCGCTGCCCTGCTACATGTTTTAAGAATTTAATGGAATCTCAAATCAAGTCCTGGAGTGATCACTTAAAAGGTAGAAGAAATTATTGTGACTTTCTATAATTTGATCGCGTAATAAGAGGCTTTAAATATAAGCTACCACACAATATAATTAAGGGACAAATTAAAGGCAGGAAAGCCAATGAAGAAGAGAAACATCGTAGCTTAAAAACTGGCGTGGCATTATCTCAAATTAATTGCAATGATTAACTCCAACATCCGATACGAGAAGAAACTTCTTTACAAATTATTAACATAATTAGTTGGATTTATGAAACAATTCACAGCCTCACAAACAAAATAAGTTGCAAAACACAACACAGAGGGATTAGAGACCCCTAATCCAACTAATTTTGTGTCTGATTGTGACGACGGTTTTTTTACAGTATACAATTGAAAAAAAAAAACTTTTTACTAAAATTTTTGTATAAGTTCAGTGTATGAGAAATTTACAAAAAAACTGTTTTTAAGGCTGATATAGCATGAAATTGGAGTGTGCTAATGTGCTAGGAAGATATCAGAGCCGTCATGGATATATTTACTTTTGTGTAGCTCTGTTATTATTTATTTAAATCTTTTTACCATCACAAACCTATAAGAATAAGGACAATAATAGTATTATTTATTACCTATTTATTAAAGTAGCAATCCCAATATCTTCGACTAAGTACAGATACAGATACAACTATTTTTTTCCCAACACTCACTCAAAAATTTTCAAACTTAAGTTTATGGATAAATAGTTTGAATTATTTTTTTATACAATTTTTACAGTTTAGCAAAAAATTTTCACTCGCTTTTTTCTTCTACACTTTTTTGACAAATTTTTTTGATATTATGTATTTTTTTATACTAAGTAAATTTATAACATCTTTATTAAACAGTTCACAATTTCTTCCTCAGTTAAAAATCCCCTAACAAAAAACTCGTTTCTTTACAAGTCGTACGGCGGATAAAGTTTTACGATGTTTTTTCCGGGATTTTTTCTACACAAGAATCGTCTGTTCCCGCGCAAAGTTTGCAGGATAACTGACTGCAAGCCTAAGAGTTTGCAGGAGAGAAGCTACCGTAGCGCCCTTGACGGGAGTCGAGTGAACTAGAGGAAAAGAGTTTAAGCAGCGCGGACGAAAGTATAACGCATTTTTGATGTATTTGTCTGGATATAGGGGATGAAATTCAATCCTGTGGATCAGACAGCTTTTTGCAACGCGTTTCGTTGTATATAGGTGTATATTTTTATTAAACGGTTTTATTAGCTTATTTAGATTGACCCGGTATAATTGTTTTTGTGTATGAACAGGTCCGTCACCAGAAAAAAATTTCGGGGGGGGGATAAGAACTTTAAAATAGAATTTTGAAAAATTTGCGTTTTGTGTAATGAAGTGCACGAAATGTTTCTTTCCTACCAAAAAAGTCTGATGAAAATTTTGTCAATTTTGCATTCTGTCAGTTGTGTCCCTTACGTTATATAACGCAACTAATACCTTCCTAACTAAAGTGCTTTTATCTGGGACACCCTGTATATAGTCACACTTGTGTTTATAATCTGCCATAAAAAAGATATGTATTTTAATTACCTGAATAGTGTTAAATAAAAATAGTGTGTTTCATAAGAAATAGTTATTCTGCGTGTTTTTGTAGAACATTAAATTTTGAATCAATGTGTGATTCCTACGTTACTTTAATTAATTAGAAAAATATGATGAATGGATTTTGGCACATGCCTTATTAAAGATGGTTTTCTTAAAAGCTAAAAAATAAAATCACGTGCAAAACTATTTACTAGATAGGTTCATTGAATACCTATATATATATTTATCGGTTTCACAACGTTCTACGTCTTCCGATACCCAATCTCCACTCGTTTCTGTTTGCCCATAATTCATCATCTAGGCCTCTTATTCTTATTTCACTATCTATTCCTTCTCTCCAGCTTCTCCTTGGTCTTCCTCGTTTTCTTCGGCCAGTTGGTTTCCATTGTAATATTTGTTTAGGTAGTCTTCCATCATCCATTCTTTGTACATGTCCGTACCACACCAGTTGTTTTGTTCTTATATCATCCACTAGAGTACGTTCACCCACTGTCATAATTTCTCTTATTCTTTGATTGGTAACTCTTTCTCTTTTTGATTTCCCTGCTGCTCTTCTCCAATAGTCCATCTCCGTAGCGGAAAGCATTTTTTCTGTTCTATCTTTGATTGGCCATACTTCTGAGCCGTATGTAATAATACTTTTTACAATGGTGTTATATATAAGCTTTTTGTTATGTTTTGATATACTTTGGTCCCAAATTATTCCATTTAATAAAGTTATTGCTTTTCTTCCTTGTACGTTTCTATCTTTTATAGCTTTGTCTAGTGTTCCGTCAGCTGTAATTTTTAGACCCAAGTATTTATACTCATCACAGGACTGAATTCGCTGCCCAGTATTTAAGATTAGATCCTGTTTCGTTCCACCAATACACATATACTCTGTCTTATTGATATTAACCGCTAGTCCCCACTTATTGTACTCTTCTATTAGTTTTCATGTCATATATTCGAGGTCGTCATAATCCTGAGCCACCACTATCTGATCATCGGCGAAACATAAAGTATACAAGGTGGTTTCATTCAACGGAATTCCCATGTTTTGGCATTTTCTCTTCCAGACTTTAAGGACCTGTTCCAAATATATCTTGAAGAGCGTAGGCGAGATACAGCAACCTTGTTTAAGACCTTTATTTACTTGAAAGCCTTTGGTTAGTTTTGCTTTTATTTTAACTTTTGCCTTACTATTGCGGTATAACTCTTTGATGGCCTTAATTAGTTGTACGCTTATGCTTGTCTTTTCCAACGCTTTCCAAAGTAGATTTAGTGGTATACTATCATATGCCTTTTGCAAATCTACGTAAAGCAGATGGAGCTCTTGTCCGTATGTCATATTCTTTTCAATAACTTGGGTTATACAAAAGAGATGATCTGAAGTCGATCTACCCGCCCTGAAACCAGCTTGTTCTTCTGCCTCCATATCTTTATATTCGCTCTCCACTTTATTTCTTATTATTTTGCCATATATTCTGCTTAGCGTACTAGTTACAGATATACCTCTATAATTGTCACATATATCTTTCCTTCCTTTTTTGTGTATTGTGGATATATATGACGTTTTCCACTCAGTTGGTACTACAGCTCCATTTAAATATCTTTGGAAAAGATTCCGTAATCTACAAAACAATTCTTCAGTGCCATATTTAATAAGTTCAGCTGGGATATTTCCGGGTCCGGCAGATTTACCGCTTTTTAAGGTTTTGCACACGTTTTTGACCTCAGATATTGTGAGGGGTACTGGAGATCCCATCGTTCTAATGATATTGTCTCTTTCGTCTTCCTTGAATTCTGCTCTATCTTCAGTTTAAAGTTTTTTAAAATGCTCATCCCATTCTTTGTCTGGTATTGGTGAAATAATATCTCTGCATGTTTCTTTTTTGATCGATCTTATAGTTTTCCAGCTTTCGGTACTTCTCCTACCTCCTAAGTAAGAATCTATTTTCTGGCACTTTTGCATCCATGATTGATTCTTCTTATCACTGATCATTCTTCTCACCTTTGATTGCGCGATTTTGTATTCTTCTCTGCTTCTATCTGTCTTTTGGGATAAGTACGTGTGATATAATTTCCTTTTTTCCTCTATTTCACATTCAATCTCAGCATCCCACCAGTATGGTTTTGTTCTTTTAGGAGTTTCTTCCACTAATCCTAGTGCTTCTTTTGCAGCTTGATGGATGCTTAATGTGATACACTCGTATTCCTCATCTGGGGTTTCACCTGAACTTGAATTAAGTTTTTCGTTCAGTCTCTTTTTGTATAAGTTTTTTACGCTGTCATGTTCTAGGCTTAGTAGATTATATTGACAGTGATCAATTTCCTCATTCACTGTATCATCAAGATTTTGTTGATGGAGGCTTCGGCCTTGATAAGGAAAGAGAATTTTGGTCTCCAGAAAATAGTGATCACTTCCGCATGTTGATCTACGCTTTGTTCTGACATCTTGAATTTTTAGTTTTGTCTTTTGTTTAGTGATAAGATAATCAATGACGGATTTCAGGTTTTGTGAGGGTTTGGTCCAGGTATATTTGTGTATTTTCTTATGTTGGAAAAAACCGTTTTGGATTTTTAGGTCTAATTGCTCACATACTGTGATAAGCCGGTTTCCATTGTCATTAACAACATCTTCTCCATATTGGCCAACTGTCAGATCATTTACTCTGTTACCTGTTCTACTATTTAAATCTCCCAATATTACAATTTCTCTAGATGTACTTACTGCTGATATTTCATTGTGGATTTCTTCAAAAAAATTGTCTTTCACGGCTACATTTGCATCGTCATTATACGCATAGATTCCAAAAATCGTAAGTCTCATTCCTTTTATTGTTATATTCATTCTTATTAGCCGTTCATTTACTGCTTCCCAGTTGGTGATATATTTTCTAAATCTTTTGTTGACCAAAATAGATACTCCTTGTTGAGCATGTTTTTCTTTTGCCACTCCGCTATAGAAATGGTCATACTGTCCTAGGTTTTCAGATCCTTTTCCTTTCTTCTTCGTTTCTGTTAGTACAGCAAGGTCAACCTTCATTCTGCTGCACTCATGGACTATTTCATTCACTTTTCGACTCATTCCTTGTACGTTCCATGTACCAAAAATCATATTCCTGTTTCTTTGCTTGGTTCGTCTTAGGTTTTTCATTTTTTTCCGAGGCGTTTGATTGGGTTTTTTAACAGTGTACGTTTTTTCCGGGTATCAGGGAGTTAGTCTAATGCCCCAACCCCCAACCTGGAGGACCAGGTGATTTTTGATCGAGGTTTTCTTCCCCTAGCCTTTGACGATTCCAACGCCGGTACTACAAGGCAGCATCTTCTTCTTTTATACTATCCCTAAAAGAAAGGGTTGCCACCTGCGCTATGATCACCGTACCGAGGTCCATCCTCTCCGCCTTTCATACCGATGTGGTCTTCTCCCGTAACCCTGGGAATGGGACCCTAAACAGGTGCTAACTCTCCGGGTCAGAGAGTACCTGGAATCTACGGAGGGCAGGGGTCGATTCATTTCCCCTGATAGACATCTGACGAGGTCTACCCCGTACCCTATCATTGAATACCTACCTGATTTAAAAAATTAATAAAAAAATAAACTAGTTTTTGGGGTTTTCATTATAAAAAATCTGAAAAGATAAAAAACTTGAATTGTGAATTATGATTTTTTTAGAAAATGGATTAAAATAGAACTATGTTAAAATTTTCATGAAACTACCAAACATATTGCCTAATTACTAAAAATGTTTTAGTAAGCTGTTAGTGAACCAAACCTTGCTTTTTGACCTGAGTTAAGCTTTTGCACACAAAATATAGATGTTCTAAGGCAACTTTTCAGAAGTGTTGCCACAGTGGCAACACTGTGAGAGTAGGGAGGGAGGGATTTGGTCATGGCGTTACCTACAATCGCCGAAATCTTTTTTATTTTGGTCTATATCTCGACCAGCAGGCGCTGTACGATTAGACTTGTTCAATTCAGCACACCCCGTACCATAGGGGCACTATATCTATTTCCCCCATTTGGTACACACTACAGAAAGGACAATTTCTCGTAAGCGTAAACCTTGACTCTGCACACTTCTGTGTATGTGTTTAGGCGTGTGAGGTTGAGTGTACAAAAGTATATTGTGTGTATCCACGCTCCAATCAATAGAAATAATTTTCCAATATTTGGAGGTACCCAAAAAGTCAAACCAACAAGGCCACGTAGTAATTTAAAAATTTGCAAAATAATGTATATTTAATGAATCGAATGTGGGTTGCATCCTCCAATAATGGACCAGGGAATCAAGAGGAATTTCTTGCCCGCGACATTTCAGAGTTTTCTCCTGCGTTTGCTTATAGCAATGCTGACATGAGAGTCACTTATAAAGCAGATCTCATAAATAAGTGCTTTGAGTCACTTCTGACAATACGGCCGAACAAAGCAACGCAAGTAGACGCCAAGATTTTTGACGGCGCTGTACTTATGTATCTGTTGAAACCAAGTGCAACCTGTGTACACTTTTCCAGTTTCCGAGACAATGTTTTTTACTCCTACCTCAAGACGGAATCTCAATGTGTTTCCTAGATGGACATTATGTGGGACTCGTAATTACCACAATCTATAAAACAGATTTTGATGTACATAGCTAATTTTCTATTTGTTTTCAGATATCCAAGGAACAGTCTTAAAAAATGGCAAGAGATAGAAGAGATGTTGATGTAAGAATATATGTTGCTCACGATACCAAACTTTCCAAAAAGTGACAGGACTTTCTGAGAAACTGAAAATAAGAATAAAAATTTCGAATTTCTCGGTGAGGGCATTCCGACGACTGAAGAGGTGACCTGGTACTCTACAAAAGGAACGAATGTCGTGACGAACTCCAACCGAGCCGACCTGAGAGGACTAGCACCCTATAATCATGAGGAAGCCGACACTCGAATCTACGTGCATACTCGCGGTTGCTGCCTTTGTGTAGCTTAACGTATCTTTGCAGGAGCTGTGGATTCGCCATACAGCTAGCAGGGTGCATAAATTAATTGAGATACATGAGCTGGCAAACACACTGGGTAAGCAAGCCCTACGCAAACAAAACGCTAAAAAAATTAACATTTAAACACTTTATTTGCCAGGCTCTAAGAAAAGTGTCACATTGCCGTGTTCCCACGCATTTTCCGACTGTGACTTAGTTGATGCAACGCATACAACTGGTAAAAAACTGAAATTTAAACTTATTCCTGAGGCGTGGCAGGCCCTGCAGGAGCTGAAAAACGGAAACGTCGAACGTTTACGAGAAACATTGGAGAAATTTGTCATCGCCATGTATTCACCGTGAATCATTCATCCATTAAAATTAATTTTCAATTATTTTTCACGGTCACCATCAATGACTGTCGTCGAAAGCTGCTACCTTCTAAAAAGAAGCACAAATCTATATCTTCTACTGCTAATGCTCTACACCAGTTTGTTGGATTATTATAATAAAAAAAAATTGCTAAATGTTGTTGGCACATCGATTGTTGAACCGAAGTTGTGATTATTTCTCACGTCCCCACTTGAGGGTTAAACAAGCCTTAAAAATTTTCCCTAAATAAAATATATATTAAATACCTTTCTTCGATTGTTTGCTTCCTACATACCCCAATATAGATTTACCTCTAATAATAAATAAAATTGCGTTTTTTTGTTTATTTGACTCATCTAAGAAAAAGTTTTATTCAAATCCGAGTGTAGGTAGATGGTTTCCCAAAAAAATAAACTAAAAATAAATATAAAATCATTTCCATTTTAGCAATTTCATTTTTTCGGGCGTATTTTACATTTTTCGTCGAGCAAGGAGAAAACAGCTTTCCGTGCACTCATTTGCATGTGGAAAGTAACAATTTACCGCACTAGTGCGGAAAAGTAACCTTACTACACAATTGCGGAAAAGTACAACTTTAAACATGCCAATAAATGTAAAAAAGTGCACTTTCCGTACGCTCCTAAGAAAAAAAAGGAAACGGAATTTGAACAACGCTGCATAATAACGCATCATGTTCACAAACTTTCAAACCTCACAAAATCACCCTTGGAATTTAATGCTTTTGCTTATGTGATTTTGCAAGTATAAACGTTGATTTTTTAACAATTAACAATTCCATAAAAATTGATAGAGCCTTTTAAGACGTATACTGTTGCAGTCAGAAAACAGCACAATTTTTCTAGCCATAGGTTCGCAAAATAGGAGGTAATTTCTTACCAAAATTTTGAATAATAGTTTGCCGTTAAGCTCCAAGCTTACCATGTTTCCTCAATATTTGTTGTTCTGCTATTTTCACATCGGTAAAACTATTTAAGATATTTATTAGAACAAGTGCACACATCCAACTATAGGTGTGCGCAGACACCAGCCGGTTTGTATGAAATTATAATATATTATAGGATCATATCAACTACTACTATGTCGGTTTAGAACGTTTTTCTACGTTGTCCGACGCGTATTCTTTACCTCCTTCGATCCTGACAGTCATCTTCCGTCAGGTTTTTTTGACTCATTGATTTTTGGATTGACTGTTGCCATTCCAGTTTAGGACGCCCTCTTTTTCTGCGCCCTATTGGTTGCCATTCTAGG
The DNA here is from genome assembly GCA_963576565.1 of Aspidapion aeneum. NCBI lineage: Eukaryota > Metazoa > Arthropoda > Insecta > Coleoptera > Brentidae > Aspidapion > Aspidapion aeneum. The sequence goes on from OY755047.1 coordinate 61,658,915, forward strand.
ACGTGCTTTGGTAATCTTTCGTCGCTCATCCGTTGTATGGCCATACCATATAAGTTGCCTTTAAGTGATGTCATCCGTTATGCCTCCCTCGATTCCCATTCTTTCTTTTATGATCTCATTTCTTATATGATCTGTTCTAGATATTCTCATTGATCTTCTTATTGCATCCATTTCGACACTTTCCATTTTTGCTTTGTATTTTTCTGTTACGCGACAAGTCTCTATTCCATACAACAGCGTGCTTTTCACCATTGTTTCATATATGTTAAATTTTACATTATTTTTTATCTCTCTGCTCCATAAAATACAGTTAAGACAACCAATAACCTTTTTTGCTTTTACTATTATTTTTTCCAGTTCTTTACAGTCTGTTCCCGTCTTATCAAATGTGACACCCAAGTATACATACTCATTACATGGAGATATTGTTTGTCCATTTTCTAGTTCTAATTCACTTGATTCGTTTCCAATACATAAGTAATGTGTCTTGTCCACGTCCACTGTTAACCCCCACTCTTGGAATTCTTCTGTTAACTTTCTCATCATATACTCCATGTCTTCTTTATCATTAGCTACAATTACTTGGTCGTCAGCAAACTGTAGTGTGTATATGGTAAATCGGTCGTTAAGTTGTGTTCCCATGCCGTGTACTTTGCGTTTCCAGTTTTTAGAGCTACTGCGATAAATATTTTAAAAAGAGTTGGAGAGATACAACATCCCTGTCTTAAGCCTTTCGTTAGCAGGAATTCTTTTGATATCACAGCATCATAAAAACCTGGGTAAGAATGTCGTGGCTCCTCTGGTTGAGACACAGGGGCGTATCAAAGGAGCGTTAAATTAAATGTTAAAATTAAATATTTAGCAATAAATCATCCAAAAAGTTTGCTTTTTAGTCGATAATGATTTCTAAGATATATTTAATAAAAATGATATTGGTTAATTACTTGTGATCAAAATGAAAATTAATTAAAAGCAGTGTCGTAGTAAAAAATAGATTTAATAAAAAAATTAACTTTTGTTTTAAGCTACATTAACTGATTGCTGTGCCATACAAATACCTTAGTTATACATTCAGAGTGATTTAAAAATATGTAGCTATATAATTAACTATAATTAAATCTTCCTTAATCGCACCAAAAAAAGTGCCGTATTTATTGGTGGCCTTGACAATCATTCACAACTTCTAACAATAATCGAGCTAAAGGATTTTCATACTTTAAAAGTCAATCTATACTAGTTACTTAAAAGCATTTCCCAATTGTTCTTACTCAAGCTTTTAAAGTGCAATAAGCTTAGGTTTAATTTGATGAAGAAGGACCTTTTTATTTTTAAACCAAGCCAACAACAACCTTGTTAATTGAGGTAAAGCAAATACCTATTTAAATATTTTTTACTACACCACTGTTTTAAAATATTATTTTAAATATTTTTGTTCTGGTCAAAAGGTATAAACCAATATGAGATTAACAAATATATTTGAGGAATCAATATTACCTCTAAAAAGCAAACTTTTTTTTTCAATAAAAATTTGTTCCGTCTCTATAGGAAATAATTCAGTCATAATTATTTTCACTAGTTGTAAGTTAAAACAGAACAGAAGAATCACTAAATGTCGTTTCAAGGAGACTTTTACCTTTAGAAACATATTTTTTATTCCAAAAAATTAGATAACAAGTTACGCCACTGAACAAATATGTCAAAAAAGCTGGATTTATATTCCGTTAGCTTCCAGGTATTGACTATGTCCAAAACACAAATTCATTTTGCGCGTTTTATTGCTAGATATTTAATTTTAACATGTATGTTTGTGCTCCTTGGATACGCCCCTGTGTCTTAAATAGAAGGGTTCTAATTCAGGTATTTATGAGGCTCTGATCCTATAACATATCAAAATTTCAGAAAAATCGGGTTGTGTCGGCGCACACCTATAGTTGGGTGCCGGTTTCTTTGAATTGGATTTTAATAATTTGTTGACTTATGTCGCAACAACATTGCATACATTTTTAGATATATTTGATAAGATTTTATGTTTTAACGGGCGCATTCGGTTTATATTTATGGTCTGATTTAAGTTCTAAAAGCTGTAAAAATGCAAATCTCTATTATCACAGAGGCTAGAAGCGATATTACCGCTATATCAAAATAAAACGGCTATTAGACGTATGTACAAGCATAAAATTTAGCATAAGATAAGTGGGCTAGGTGAAAGAACAGGTCTTTCGTTTAGAAACAAATGGAAGAGCTGAACATCGTCCAGTTTGGCCATGTATTTTTTTTTTTTTGATGAAAGACCTTTATTAATAATATTACTTTTAATGATTTTTTTTTGGGGTGGAATTATTTACGGTCACGGGTGTAAATTGGCCAGGTGTTCCGTCAAAAGTTCTACTCCCACCATCCGCGGAGGAAACCATTTTCGCGTATGCTATGAGCAGGCGCAATGATCCGAGGATGACCGCTTCCTGCATGTTGCTCCGCCCTCTCATGGCAAGCTGGCAAGGTCTTGAGAGCTAAGAGCAGTATTTGTCTAACGATTAATACAATAACTTTAATCGAAAATCATGACACTCTGTGTCAGTGGGGAAAGAAGCGGACTGATTCGATCAATCAGGTTTCTGTATTTGAGGCAGATTTTAATTTTTTATCTACTTTGAAAAATAGATACCTATATAGAAGAAATACTACAAAACTGGAACGACTGTCGATTCCTTCATAAATAGCGATAAAAAAAACATTTTAATCTTAAAATAAATATATTGGTAGCCAGAGACCCGGCCTTACCATTTTTGTAACGATTTTAACGTCTTTTGTTTGAAAATTGGGCGCAGCACCCCCAAGATCTTCCACCTTCAGCAAAATTGGCTCCGGCGGCGACTGTGGCAAGTATTTCTGAGCACCCTATCCAAAACGTCTAGGGTCGTTACTTAAAAACAACGCCTTCTAAATTGAAGGATTCCCTCTAGAAATAAAAGCTATCTATGTGCCTGTTTCTAACGAAAATATAGTTAAAAATCAAACAAGCTTCGTGGCTAATCGGGTAAAAAGGAGTTTTCGTTTCTCTGGTATTTTTCCGTGGGTAGCTTGAAAGCTTAACCTCACGGGGGTCCAAGATCATTGACAGTTACCTGTTTCATCCTTATGGGACTCCTCAGAACACTGCTTGGTCAATGGGACACCCTTCCGAAGTTAGTTAGACGGTTTTGTCTTGAATCCTATCTAAATAGTGAGAAAACTCTCACAAGAAGCGCCATCTACCGAGATACGAGAGAAACTAGAACAAAAGCAGGCGAAAATAAACTGCTATACATCTCAATGAAAAGATCGATTACAAATAAAAGGTTAAGCTTTCAAGCTACCCACGCGCTTCTTGCGAGAGTTTTCTCATTATTTACATAGGATTACATACAAAACCATCTAATTAACTTCGCAAGGGTGTCACATTGACCAAGCAGTGTTAATGTTAAATGTGTTAAATAATTGGATCAATTGTTAAAGGAGAAGAAACGAAAAGTCCTGCTTACTTCACAAATATTTTATTGTCTAATCACGACGCGTTTCGGTTTTTAAAAAACCATTATCAAGTGGTCTGGTCTGTAAGAATAATGAAAAAATATAATTAAATTATAATATTTAAAATAAAATATGCTAAAAAATACTTACAGACAGTTAAGAATCATATTCGAAACAAATGAAAAACTGGAACACACAAAAATAAAAAATTAAAAAACATTTAAAAGTCTAAAACAACATACAGATTAAAAATCAGTCAAACGGACATAAACACGTAATTTTTATAAAATACAATTAATTGACAAAGAAGATATAGGTTAAAATAATAAATAATATAAACAAAACTCAGATATCCGAAACAGGTACAAAGCGACATAATCTAGGAAGTTTTTAATAATAATTTTAAGTTATTGAGAAAAATGTGTATTGCGAAAAAAAAGTTAGCATTTTTTCAATGTTTAGACTCTTCACAAACTGTCGCTGGCATTAATCCATTTTAACGAAAATCTAACCGGCTCTTTAAATTATTGTACACTATTTGAGCTAAAAAAAAATTGACCAAAAACTGGCTTGGCAACACCTAGATCGTTAATCTGTGATCTATTCTCAGCTAGAATCCATTGTTAACAAAATCGGTTCAGCGGTCTAGGAGTTCTCGTTTTGCGGACAGACATACACACAGACGTCACGACGATATTGCTAAAATAGGTCAAAATATATCCCAAGAACACATTTTCCGTGTTATCTCAAAAAAACTTTTCATTGAAAATAATTCCTTCACAACCCATTGCTGCGCAGGCTAGAAAGAAAAAATCAGCTAATCCTGCTCCGATTACTTTACATCAATAACAAAAACTTCTCTCATCTTACATTTTCTGTTTTTATGAAAACAAAATTGCCTACAAAAGAAAAATAAATGCACGCTATAACCTAATCTTGCTCTGATTGGTTTACATCAACAATTAAACCTTGTCATCTCATTGTTCATATTTTTGTTTTGACATAAAGTTTATAGATGAATAAACTCTCACCATAAAATTCTCATGAATAAATCAACACGTGTAATTAAAAAATGATTTATCTTTTTAGTTGAGTGCTCTAACGTTGCGTTTTTAACACGCTGAATTTTTATTATTTATCAAAAAATAAAATTATATAAACGAACACATATCATTTTTAGTTCCTGTTTTTTATAAAAGTAATCATCGTATTGTCTAAAAAAGAAAAAGAAATTTTCACTAACGACCAACGAAGTCAACACAGCGTGGGATAAAGCAGGAAATACAAAATAATGCCTTGGTTCAGGATAAAACGTAGGCATAGTCCCGCACGGTTACGCATCATTGAAGCTAGCTTGAAGCAAAATGCACAGAATTCTAAATAAACTAAAATCAGACAAAAATAAAACAATATCTAAAATATTAATGGTATAGAAAACAACCAATAAAAGAAAATGAACTAAATATTGTCTAAAATTGCATTTAGTTAGGGATTTGGAAGGAATTCGTTAATTTACTCAATTAATCTCACTTCTATGTTTTGAATCTTAATTTCAGTCCAGAGGTGGAATGATGAATTTTTGAGATTGATTACGGAATTTGGTTTAAAAACCATAAGCTCGAAAATAATTAGTTTGAACAGTAATAATTGGATCTAGTCCTTTAATATACCTGCGGATGCACTGTATGCATATTTCGTGGAATAGTCACTTAATGGCACTTAAGTCCTTACTGCTCACATACAAAACAACAAAAATAGATAATGGATTAGCTAAGTCTTATAACGGTACATCTAGAGGTTAGTGTTAAAATATTTCACTTTCGGATACCAATTTTGTACCATACTAAGACATAAAAAGTCCGGGAGACATTTAATCGGAGATACTTCTCCCTTTACCCTGATTACGTCATTATTGTACAGGTATGTTTTAAGAAAAATGCATAAGCATAAAATATATTTTGACACCTAGAGCCGCGTTGCCTTGCTGAATTGCTAGGCTCATTTCTAGTGTTATGATCCTTATTGAGGAAATAAGGTGACTCAAATCAGAAAGTGCTTCATCCCCTCAAGGACCAAAGGCCTCTACAGCAAAGCGAAGAAATTTAAAGCGGTCTTCTAGCTCTTTATGTTTGCAATGTTTTTCTTGTTCCGCTAAATGTGCAGACATAACCCGATTTTTTGGTTGTTAATTTGACATATCAGTCCGCTGTGGTATGCCTGCACGTAGCATCCCAAACGAGTTGATTTCCGCCTCTCCATGGATGCTGCGACCAATATTAGACGACTCAAAAACAGAAGAAAATTCTGCTGATTTGAGAGACCGTCTAAAAATAGCATTAAGTTTCCTGTGTCTGGACAACCTACCCGCACTTTTAGTGCAGCTTAGGCTATGTAGCCCGTAAGTATTTGCTAATTCGCTGCAAATGCAAGTATGCTGTATACACTGATAGAGCCCAAACCTAAGAGCGATGAAAATCTAAAAGGAAGAGTCTTCTAGTAGATTTCCTAGAGTGGCACAACGTATGGCATTTAGCCAGGCATTTGATACATGTGATTAAAGTTCTAAAAGACGTGCTTTGGCATGATTCCCTGAGCTGGTTGTAATGGTGTCATTAAGAAGAACTTTCTAGATCTATTTGTGACTTGGGTAATATTTCAGGACTTTTGTCTAGTTCACAAAGTGAAAGCCAGGAATTAAGTGCTGTTTGAAAATTTATCTTCATTATAAAAAAAATTCTTCTTTCTGATGAAGTCATAACTGTATAAACGGTATGCATTAAAAAAAATTGAAATATTTCCAAATTAAAATTTTTTTAAAACTGTTTGGTTTTCACTATCTCCAACGTCGATCACAGGGATACGAGTGATCCCCGTCTGGAACACGTCCTGATAATCAGGAACAAGTGATCTATGCCAATCCACGACCGGGCCGGTTTCGACCTTTTGGGCCATCCTCAGGCGATAGCTCCGTGTAGAGCATAAGTTTTGTGAAACCAACAGAAACAACTACTTCGAGGGAAAATACCCCTACCGACATTGAATTATACTGATGGCTTGATGCTTTCATTGGGAACTTGTTAAAACTGTTTGGTTTTCACTATCTCCAACGTCGATCACAGGGATACGAGTGATCCCCGTCTGGAACACGTCCTGATAATCAGGAAAAGTGATCCATGCCAATCGACGACCGGGCCGGTTTCGACCTTTTGGGCCATCCTCAGGCGATAGCTCCGTGTAGAGCAAAAGTTTTGTGAAACCAACAGAAACAACTACTTCGAGGGAAAATACCCCTACCGGCATTGAATTCTACTGATGGCTTGATGCTTTCGTTGGGAACTTGTTAAAACTGTTTGGTTTTCACTATCTCCAACGTCGATCACAGAGATACGAGTGATCCCCGTCTGGAACACGTCCTGATAATCAGGAACAAATGATCCATGCCAATCCACGACCGCACAGTGGAATGTTTAACTAATCTAGGTGGACATGGTTAAGTACTATAAATTAACACTTCAGCTACCTACAATTAAAGAGCATATTCCATACATCCTAGATCCAAAATATTATTTTTTTATCCCCTCTGATTGTCAAGATATTTGCATTGAAAGTTGCATCTTAAAAATTTTCTGCTTAGACATTTTAATCTTAGGTATGGGCAATGCTTTAAAACAAGTGCCAGGTATTTTTAGAGTGACATGTTCTTAAGACTAGAGAAGCATTTTGACTGTCATTGTTGCAGTGTTTTACTTGCTATGATTTTATGAATTCGCTGGTGTTTTGGTAAGGAAAATTTTATTTTTATATAGTTTTTGTTGGACTGAAACTTTAGTTTGTTAGAATTTGTTGATGTTAGTTTTATTATTTTCTAATTAACCGAAATCTCTACTTTCTGACGCAGTATTAAAATTTTGTCCTTTTTTTGCAGTAAACTTGTACTTATTTATTTTGTTAGCCTGCAACTCTAAACAACAAACCTTCACAAATGTGCCCTTTGAGGATTTTCTAACCTAAATTAGTCTTCTTCGTGCATTTTTCTATATCACGATGAGTCAATGTGTCTGTTTGTCTACAGGGTGTCCAGATAAAAGTAAGTACATAGAGCTTTGTGGGATTTTGAGAAACGGTAACACTTACGATATTCGTTCAAAAGGAAAAAAGTGGCGATATTGCGAGCTTAATCGGATGCAGTGTCGAAGTTAAAAATATCTACAGGGGGTTTGAAAATAATTCTTAAAAACTTAAATTGTGTTATTCGAAAAATTAAAATATTGTCGCCTTCTTTTAAACAAATTGAATAAAACTATATAAATATGACTAGGCCAATAAAGTGTCGTTAATAATTTTTTAGAACTTTATTTTTTCAAAAAGTCACAATTTTTAGTTTTTGCCTTCCTAGCCCGCATAGTAATGGTATTATTAATAGGTATTATTTTTGACAAAAATTTTTTTTTTAGATAACGCCGGAAATGTGTTATTTTATTGACCTATGCTAGCAATATCGTCGTGATGTCTCTCTAGGTGTCTGTGTGTGTGTGTATATTATTTCTGTCCGTAACACGATATCTCCTAAACCTCTGAAATCTGTTAATGCTAATGACAGATTTTTGACAATCAAAATTAAAAAAAAATCTACCTTTTGAACGGAGCATCGTATCAATATACAGTTTTCAGTAGACTATATTTTGCTCAATAATTCGTGTTATAACTAAAAACATCGTAAGAGTTTCAGTTTCTCAGATATATACAAAAGACTTTTCAAAGCTGATATATTATCATGGCTTTACTTGAAGTGTGTTAATAGGCTAGCTAGGGAGGTATCAGATCCATCATGAATCCATTTATTTCTCAATATTTTGAAAACGCATATAAATGTTTTCTTTTATACAGCTCGGAATAGCGCCACTTTTTTACCAAAATTGGTATGTCTTACCGTCTCCCAAATCCTCATAAACCCCCTTATAGTTACTTTTATCTGAGACACCCTAGAGTCCCTGTATGTTGACATATTTGGATATATTCCAAATATGTCAACATACAGGGACTCTAAGTCACCCTATCCCATGTACCTATGTGTATGGGCCGATTCCTAAAGTACGTAACGCTCAAGGGGTGAAGGGGGGTTATTAACCTTGCGTTACACTGTCATGATTCTTGAATATAGTTTTTCTTAAATATGTATTACGGAGGGGGAGGAGGGGTTACGTAATTTAAGAATATGCCCTATGTATGTCTGTACGATGGGTTTTTGAAACTCTTGACTTTCACGAATTTTTGGAAACAGTAACTTTTCACTCACAAGCTTAACCAAGCTTAATAAAATGCATCTGCACCAAACCCCAAGGGAAGTTTTTTGAGGTTAAAAAAATCCAAAAAATTAAGTTTTAAACGGAGCGAGTTATTATTATGCGGTTTTAGAAATATGATAATATATTTTTCTTGTCTTTTTTGTGTCAGATTGAGAAATTAATTAACACAGTTTAGTTTGCAAGATAATAATAAAATGGACTTGTGTTGGTTAATTATTCTATTATTTGTTATGTTAAGTAATGGAATTTTCCAATTTAATAAATATTTTTTTAAACTTTCTTAGGTATATAAAATCAAAATCCAAATATCTCTTAAATTTTCTCACATTAGACCCCTTTAAAAATAATGCCATCCTATGAACATTTCCCATTATAATTTTAGGGGTTGGTTTCACCCCGGGCAAGGGGTGAGAGGTTTAAAATGTTTAATGCATTTATTTTTCATACAGTGACAGATGAGAACGGAATTTTTTTCTTGATGGTCCCTTACCGCCTAAAACGTCTTTATTTAAATTTTTCTGTAACAACTTTTATGTTGCAAAATTGTTTTATTTAAATTCCTTCCTGCAAAAACTAAAAAAAATATATACCGTTGCTTCATTGTTATAAAATTTGTTGAAACAATTTTCGTTAAAAACATACAGTATGACTACAAATCTTAAAATCGTTAAAATCTGAATCACCCCATATAAGAGGTAGATAATATTGCAAATACTAAATGCTTTTAAATATTTTATGTTATTTTAAAGCTAAAAAAATCAAGTATTAAAGAGTGTTAATGTTGCTCAGGGGTTGTCCACCTAGATCTTCAAAACGTTCCACTGTGGACCGGACCGGTTTCGACCTTTTGGGCCATCCTCAGGTGAATGTAGGCGATAGCTCCGTGTAGAGCATAAGTTTTGTGAAACCAACAGAAACTACTACTCCGAGGGAAAATACCCCTACCGGCATTGCATTATACTGATGGTTTGATGCTTTCGTTGGGAACTTGTTAAAACTGTTTGGTTTTCACTATCTCCAACGTCGATCACAGGGATACGAGTGATCCCCGTCTGGAACACGTCCTGATAATCAGGAACAAGTGATCCATGCGAATCCACGACCGGACCGGTTTCGACCTTTTGGGCCATCCTCAGGTGAATGTAGGCGATAGCTCCGTGTAGAGCATAAGTTTTGTGAAACTAACACAAACAACTACTCCGAGGGAAAATACCCCTACCGGCATTGCATTATACTGATGGTTTGATGCTTTCGTTGGGAACTTGTTAAAACTGTTTGGTTTTCACTATCTCCAACGTTGATCACAGGGATACGAGTGATCCCCGTCTGGAACACGTCCTGATAATCAGGAACAAGTGATCCATGCGAATCCACGACCGGACCGGTTTCGACCTTTTGGGCCATCCTCAGGTGAATGTAGGCGATAGCTCCGTGTAGAGCATAAGTTTTGTGAAACTAACACAAACAACTACTCCGAGGGAAAATACCCCTACCGGCATTGCATTATACTGATGGTTTGATGCTTTCGTTGGGAACTTGTTAAAACTGTTTGGTTTTCACTATCTCCAACGTTGATCACAGGGATACGAGTGATCCCCGTCTGGAACACGTCCTGATAATCAGGAACAAGTGATCAATGCCAATCCACGACCGGACCGGTTTCGACCTTTTTGGCCATCCTCAGGTGAATGTAGGCGATAGCTCCGTGTAGAGCATAAGTTTTGTGAAACCAACAGAAACAACTACTCCGAGGGAAAATAACCCTACCGGCATTGGATTATACTGATGGCTTGATGCTTTCGTTGGGACCTTGTTAAAACTGTTTGGTTTTCACTATTTCCAACGTCGATCACAGGGATACGAGTGATCCCCGTCTGGAACACGTCCTGATAATCAGGAACAAGTGATCCATGCCAATCCACGACCGGACCGGTTTCGACCTTTTGGGCCATCCTCAGGTGAATGTAGGCGATAGCTCCGTGTAGAGCATAAGTTTTCTAAAACCAACAGAAACAAGTACTCCGAGGGAAAATACCCCTACCGGCATTGGATTATACTGATGGCTTGATGCTTTCGTTGGGAACTTGTTAAAACTGTTTGGTTTTCACTATCTCCAACGTCGATCACAGGGATACGAGTGATTCCCGTCTGGAACACGTCCTGATAATCAGGAACATGTGATCCATGCCAATCCACGACCGGACCGGTTTCGACCTTTTGGGCCATCGTCAGGTGAATGTAGGCGATAGCTCCGTGTAGAGCATAAGTTTTCTAAAACCAACAGAAACAAGTACTCCGAGGGAAAATACCCCTACCGGCATTGGATTATACTGATGGCTTGATGCTTTCGTTGAGAACTTGTTAAAACTGTTTGGTTTTCACTATCTCCAACGTCGATCACAGGGATACGAGTGATCCCCGTCTGGAACACGTCCTGATAATCAGGAACATGTGATCCATGCCAATCCACGACCGGACCGGTTTCGACCTTTTGGGCCATCGTCAGGTGAATGTAGGCGATAGCTCCGTGTAGAGCATAAGTTTTGTAAAACCAACAGAAACAACTACTCCGAGGGAAAATACCCCTACCGGCATTGGATTATACTGATGGCTTGATGCTTTCGTTGGGAACTTGTTAAAACTGTTTGGTTTTCACTATCTCCAACGTCGATCACAGGGATACGAGTGATTCCCGTCTGGAACACGTCCTGATAATCAGGAACAAGTGATCCATGCCAATCCACGACCGGACCGGTTTCGACCTTTTGGGCCATCCTCAGGTGAATGTAGGCGATAGCTCCGTGTAGAGCATAAGTTTTGTAAAACCAACAGAAACAACTACTCCGAGGGAAAATACCCCTACCGGCATTGGATTATACTGATGGCTTGATCCTTTCGTTGGGAAAAATTTTTGTTTACCTGTTATATTTAATGTGAATCATAGTGGATAATTGCACAATGTTGCTATACAAATTAACTTAAACGTAATGACACTAAAAGGTAAAATTATCATACACATTTTTGTAAAAAATATTATTTCCGTTTGTGTTTTATTCTTTGGCAAAACCAAAGTCTAACACACAAGGCATCAGCACACAGAGAGAAGGCAACAGAGAGTGAATCCACAATTATTGAAGTCCATTATTTCTGAAAAGCCTTCAGACCCACATCTCGGTTAACGTAATGATTTTACCGTTATGTGTATATGCCGTTGTCTGTGGGTCTCTCGGTCTCTATATGCTTATTTGTTGGGAGAGTCCAAGAGTCGCTACTTTTGTTTGACCGAAATAATAATTGACCAAAACAAAGGCATAGAAAATTGAATACTTTAGAGGCAGAGATTTTTTAAATAATACATTTGCTTATTTAGTGGCAGTTAGGGGCACTGCTTGAGCTTAGGACGCCTGCGTGCAACCAAACTTTTAGCGCACTGTTTTCCAATTTCAATACATTTTTTTAAAAGGATAGTAAAATTTTTGAAATTGTGGGGTCAATTCTTTACATTTCAAAAAATTTGACGAAATTTGAAAAAATGTGACATAATCTGGCGCTTAAGATTTCTCGTTTAAAAGGCAATTTTAAACTTAAAAACTTACCTAAAAGGCCATTTCCCACTTTTTGATAGATGTAGCTTCACGATATAATATATTTTTTTAATTAAAAACGCCTAATTTATTAAAAATTTTTAATTTAAAAATTGTAAATAAATTCAAAGCAGATAACCATTAACCACACAAACTGAAATGTCAGATTTCGTCACATTTCGTCACATTTCTTTCAAATTTATGAGTCCTATTCGTTTTCTTTATGAGGTCAGCTAAGTTTACTTTCTTTCTTTGTTTTTCACGGTAAAATTAACAAAGAGGGACTAACTGCATGTCGTGGAAGGGTCGCTACAAAATTAGCTCTACGCTGTTGCCACCGTTATATTTGAACGGATTTTTAAGGGAATGTCAAATTATTTCTTTAAAATCTGCCAGAAAAATCTGACTATGTGGGATACTGGTCAAATTATTGAAGTGGTGATTATTTTTTTACTTTTCTTATCAAAGCTAGGCACGTATATAGTTTTTTATTCTGGGGGGTCCTCCCATATAGAAACTGCTGTTATTCAGTGACAGCCCATGAGGTTTTGGATAGGGTAATCAGAAATACTTGCTACAGTCGCCGCCGGCGGAAGATTACAGGGGTGCTACGAACAATTTTCGTCTAGAAGACGTTACTGTTGGGTTTATAAGGATAAAAATAAATATTAAAATAAAAATAAATGTAGATTCTGTTGGAAACTGTGTGTGCGAATGAAGAAGAATTACAAAATTTCGAAATTACAAAATATCGAAATTACAAAATGTCAAAAAAAATATATCGAAATGCGAAATAAAACCTAATAACATATTACCATCTGGTCAGGTTAGATTCAGTGTAATTAAGTAACTAGAAACGGTTAGTTTTTTTTTATAGTTTTCACCTAACCCAGGTTAGATTTTAAACCTGACCTGGTTAGGTTATTATACAAAACAAACTAACCTGATCTGGTCAAGTTAGTTTTTTTGAAATTATAATTAGCCAACCGGATTAGGTTTGCTTTTTTTTTTATTTCGTATACCAATCTAACCCGATCTGGTTAGGTTTTATTTTCTGTCTTTTAAATTTTTCAACTATTAGTATTTTTGTTTCTTCGACATTTTGTACTTTCGACATTTTGTGTTTCGATGTTTCGTCAGTCGCCCCTTCAATTGATCGCAAACTTATCATTACCTGTCCATACGCACCCCTTTTCCACCAAAAAAAAAGTGTCCAATGGACCGGTTAGGTCACGTTTTCGATCAATTAACCAGAGTTGAATTAACAGGTTAGGATAAGTTTGCCATCAATCGACAAAGGTGAGGTTTGGTTTAATAAAAAAAAATGCAAAATTTGCTTTTTGTATTAGGAAATGCACGAAATGTGATGACATCGAACCTTTTAGAAAAGCTATCGTCCAAAAAAGTCGGCAAATAATTTTGCACCCTGTCAATTGTGTACCTTTACCAATATTAATGTTAATCCCGGAATAAAATACACAAACAAAATATAACGGGTTTAAAACCTTAGATACTATAATTAAAATATATTGAAATTGAAGAAATAGTTAAAAAGCTAAAGAATAAATTCCAGTGCAAAATTATTTACTCTGTAGGTTCATTGAATAGCTACCTAATTTGAAAAAGTAATAAAAAAAAATAGTTTTTAAGGTTTTGATTATAACAAATATAATAAGGGTAAAAAAAAATTGAATTTGTTTTTTTTTTAAACTTATGAAAATAAAACCAAGTAATAATTTTCATTAAACTTGCAGACAAAGTGCCTAATTATTTACATTATTTGGTTTTATTTTTAAAGGAACTATGAATACAGACAGACAGCCATTTTGATTTTTTTGGCCCAAACTTATTTTGAGCAAAAATAAAAAGGTTTTTTTTGACGGTCCCCAATAGCCTTCCTACCTATGAGTGGCTAAAAAATAAGTCAGCCAAGCATCCTTTTTCATTCAAATTTATTTTAAAATCAAGTTCAAAAACACGACAAAGAAAAACAATTTTTTAGCAGCTGCTCAAATCTTGGATTGATTTTGCAGTCAAGTCAAGTAATATTATTTAAAACACACAAATGTTTATGAATAAAATTATGAGATTTAGAAAACAAAATTTTTTTCCACTCTCCATGCATTTAGGTATAAAAAAATACCTTTAAGATTTAAATTTTTTAGAAAACAAAATACTTAACCAAACTTTAGTTTGAGCATGTTTTCAGCTATTATAAGCAAAAATCTCAAAAATCAGAATCAATTCCGCCGTAAAAAAAGCGAATTATCCATATCTCTACTATTATTATCACTACTAAATGTTTGATTACTTTTTATTCCTAAAAATATCGGGGGGAGATTGATCCCCCCTTAGGTACCACCTTGCACGTTACGTTGTAACACTTTTTCGTAAAAATATTTTAACAACATATTTAAAAAGTGAATCCAAGTTGTGAACGGTACCTTTATTGGTTTCACTTGGAAACAATGAATTGGCAACATAGTATTTCGTAACTGAGTCCCCTTGGTGATCTTTGACTGACAGTTGTCAAATTTGCCAGATAGAAAAACCGTTGTATGATGAGGTGCTCGGAAAAATACAATTTATCAAGAACTTGTGGATTATCAGTAGCCGAGTTTCAAGGTAGGTTTTAGATTAAATTTTCCCGCATATTTTAAATTTTTGGGGTTTTCATAATTTCCTAAGTTGGCCCATTACCGTGTGGTGTAAGACGTTTTACACAAAGCTGAAATTGCAGTGTTGTCAAGATTTACACCTAAATTCTGTTGTTTCAAATTTCGTCAGATTATTTCAAATTATTTCAAATTTTGAAGAATTGCCCCCTGTATTTCAAATTTTTTGAATAATTTTAAGGTCTGAAATATCTAAACAAATTTTTAAAAATGTTTAAATATTTAAATAAAATTCGCAATTTTGAAAATAATAAATAATTTAAAAATTATAAAGTTTACTACTAGAAATAGTTGGCTGCACCAAGTTGGTCCTGCGCTAAGTTGGTTCGATGGCAGTGGCGTAGCGTGGGGGGAGGGGGTTAACAGAGCCGCCAATGGCAAATTGGCCGGCAAAGGAAACTAAAGATATGATGATTTTTTTTTGTTTTTTGGTCGCAAGGTTTGTCTGAGGGGCGCCCTTTTGAGCAGTCGGGCCCCCCCGCCCCTTCAGGCACGCTACGCCGCTGTTCGATGGCAAGTTGACCGCATCCAGTTACCCTCGCCCAGCTCTGCCAAAAATAAACCCTAACTCGTATATTTAAAAAATAAAATGGTAAACAAATATTTATTGGTCTTTTTTATAAATACAGACGGCAGACAAATCTTCATATCATTGATGATGATTAATGAGTGGGCCTTGCATCTCTTCCACTGAGACCACCAGTAGGACTCTTGCAGTTCAGTTTTGAATTGTTCTTCTCCACTGTTGCGTAGTCTTTCAAAAAGGTTAGCTTCAGTCAGTTTGGGAAGGGTGAGATACTGTTCAAATCTTCCGAATCAATTCGACATTTACCGAAAGTTTTTGACATAAACGTGCAATAGGCGGACATTCGCCCAGTATATGTCGCACTGTTTCGTTATCCTCCAGGGCCGCAGTATTCTGTAAAAAGTCCAATCATTATGCGGATAAATATATATAAGATATACCGAGTGGGACAAAAAAACCGGACAATTTTTTTTCATTATAGATTTTGAACTTTACATACGATTTTAATGGGACAAACTGCACTTAATAGAGAATTAATCGGAGTTTTGAGTAAATATATTTTTTTGTCCGCCATCTTAAAATCCAAGATGGCGGACGAAATTAAAAGGTACCCTTCAAAGATGCTCGTTTATTCTTGCGAATGTTTTAATTATTTTTTAAATTAGTAAAAAAGCTGTATTCTTGCCACGCACAATAAGGTATAAATTAGCAAGATCGGTTCATTGGTTAAAAAAAAATAATTTTGTTTCAACCATTGTTTCGCATATTATACGATTGCCTTGCCAATCATGTCTTCATTAATTTCCTTATAACTTCATTACTACTAGACCGATTTTGATATAATAAAAAACATCCTAGTAAGAATTGATTGCTTTTTAAAGATCATGATCAAAATTCATCTTAAAATTTAAGATGGCGGACAAAATCATACTTGATTCTTTAAAATGGCGTGTTTATTTTATTTCTCGAGAATGTTTTAGTTTTTTTTAATTCATAGAAAATCACTACTTTTTCCTCGTGCAAATTAGTAAAATCGGTTTGGTGGTTCTAAAAAATATATTTTTGTTTTAACCATTGTTTTACGGATTCTACGATTGCATTGCCAATCCTGTCTGCATTCATTTCCTTATAAATTCGATTTTAGTGAAATAAAAAAAGTCGTGGTGAGAATTCATTGCTCTTTAAAGGTTGTTATTGAAATTTTACGCCATCTTGGAATTTAAGATGTTGGACAGAATCATACTTGATTCTTCAAAATGGCGTGTTTATTCTTATTTTGCGAAAAGGTTTTCGTTTTTTTTTTTATTTATAGAAAAACATTACTTTTGTCCCGCATAAAGGGGTACAAATTAATAAAATCGGTGTAGTAATTCTCACAAAATAGGATTTTGTTTTATCCATTAATTTACAAATTGTACGATTGCATTGCCATCCAATCCAACTTTAAAGATCAATCAGTTTACGCTATGATGTTTTTTATTTCACTAAAATCGGCTCAATAATAATGACTTTATAAAGAACTGAATGCAGACAGGATTGGCAATGCAATCGTATAATCCGTAAAACAATGGTTAAAGCAAAATCAGATTTTGTGAGAACCACTTAACCGATTTTATTACTTTGTACTTTGTTAAGCGGAAGAAAAGCAGTGCTTTTCTACAGAATAAAAAAGACTTAAACGTTTTGCAGAAAATAAGAATAAACACGTCATTTTGGAGAATCAAGTATGATTCTGTCCGCCATCTTAAAATTTAAGATGGTGATAAATTTTAATCAAGATCTTTAAAAGGCAATCAATTCTCAGCAGGATGTTTTATATTTAATCAAAATTGGTTTAGTAGTAATGAATTTATAAGCAAATGAATGCCGACATGATTGGCAAGACAATCGTATAATATGCAAAACAATGGTTGAAACAAAAATATTTTTTTTAGAACCATCGAACCGATTTTGCTGATTCGTACCTTGTTGTGCGTGGCAGGAATGCAGCTTTTTTACTGATTTAAATAAATAAAACATGTTCGCAACACAAGAATAAACGAGCACTTTTGAAGGGTACAATTTAATTTCGTCCCTCATCTTGGATTTTCAGATGGCGGACAAAAAAATATATTTAGTCAAAACTCTGATTAATTCTCTGTCAAGTGCAGTGTGTCCCATTAAAATCGATGTTATAGTTCAAAAGATATAATGAAAAAAAGTATTCGGTCTTTTTTGGCCCACCCGGTATGTCACTATCCGCTGACAAAAAATTATTTAATCGAAACGCCAATGAACTTAACAAGGAAATAACATAAGCAAAAACAGGGCTATCAAAATGGACGGGCCACGATCCTCCACTTTGTTGACGTCACATCCGGGGCTGATTTACTTTTGATGGTCACGTTACGACACAGCTGATTGTCTTTAAAATATTGAAGTTGGAATGGTTCATGAATATTTGATTTTTTTTAAAATAAAGCCGTTTTTGAGATTGTTTTTACTTTATTCTGGCAGAACAATTTTTTTTAAATGTATAGTCATCCCTAATTTTTCATAGCCGCTTCCCTAGCTCACACAAAAATTAAGTTTAAAGCAGAAGCGAATGTGACAATCGCAGATGACAAAGTCAAATACATGTCAAATATAACAGTTGGCATGTGGCACATGGCGGGTAATTTGAAATCAAAATAAGGAATGCTAATTCTTGAAGATTTTAACCTTTTAATCATGTTGCTTCCTAACAAACCTTTGGTGGAACATCGGGATGGTGTCTGAGAATATTTCACTGAAATTTGGCGGAAATCTGTAGTGCCATTTTGAAAATATCATAAAAAAACGTCTGACTTCCCATAAGACCCAATGTAAAATTCAGCCCCGGGAGAACAGCTGATTTTTTCAGGGTCGTGGCCTCTATTTTTATGTTGGCCTTGGCGAAAAATGTGAGTTTTAGCGACTGATGAGTTTGTCGCGTCTCTATTTACTTAAATTATATCATACATACAGGGTCTCTATCTGCTACCTACTGATTGGCAGGAAAAATTCCTCTATGACCTCCTGCTGACGACGGTAATAAAAGTAGCCGTTAAGTCTTTATTTGAGCGTTTTTAAAGATTTAGTTTAAGCTTTAGTCGTGACAAATATCGCGTGCACCTATGATATGAGAAACACTTTTATAAATATTAAGAGCGTTAAGGTTTGTCCGTTGAGATCTTATACACTGCTGCTCTCTACGTATTATTTTCTTTCGGGGTATATTTTCAAAGCCAGACTTAACCTATATTTGATGTTGTATTAAAGTGGCACCGCGTCATCAAAACCGTGATGGGCGGGAAGGGAGTAGAGGGGTACATACAGTGGCCCGCACTTCCTGTAATTTTTTTATTGGTACTGATTCCCAAAACGAGGCACTGCACTAATTAGTCATTAGCTTACTATTTTACTTGCTTTTTATTTATGTCTTCTTCTAAACGATTTTATTAGAAAGGCACACACTCTTGTTTGGTTGTTACAAACATATATTGATTTAGCTAGGATTTAACGTTGTCTATTCGTTGTTGTTTTGACTGTTTTAATGTCAAACAAATTGGGACCGACTTTTTACAAAACAAATTACCGTTTTTGCAACTAAATCAATATTTGCGCACATTTCAATATAATCTTGGATTCTCTTTTATGTTTCGGATCTTTATTTATTAGGTAAGTACCTATTTTATCTCTCCTTTAAAAGGTCTCGGTGTTTTATTATAGACATATAAAGCGGCACACTGCAGGTACAAAGTGAAACAACAATTTTTTGAGGCTTGTTTACTTAGATTTTGCCACAAAATTTGGTTTACCATAGCTATAACGCGGTGCCACTTATATACATCCTCAACTATAGTAGACTTAGGGATAGAGCAAGTTCTGTCTTAAGTGAAGCCTGACACTAATATTTTATTTTTTTGGGTATTATTTTTGAGATGTTCTTCTGGCTTTGGAATTTGTGGCTCGTTTTTATTTACAAGATGTTGTTCTAACACAGTCATTTAGAAATTAAATAATACGATAAAAGCTAGCTTAAAACTGTATTATGGTTAAATATTTCTCTAGGCTGTATTAAAAGCTCGTGTTTAAAATAAGAGCGAGCTGCCAATGTCAAACTGATCAAAACCTGTCAAGAATTAGAAAATAAATGTCAGGCTTCGCTTCCTATAAAGCTGGCTCTAGAATCATTGTCCTTAAGTAGACGAAAGGCCAGTATAATATATCCCGCCGGCCGAAGGCACAAAAAATAAATGGATCCATGACGAATCTGATACCTTCCTAGCTAGCCTAATATCACACTTTAAGTATAGCGATGATATATCAGCCTGGAAAAGAGTTTTTGTAAATATCTCAGAAACTAAAGCTCTCACGAAGTTTTTGGTTCCAACACAAATTATTGATCAAAATGTGTTCTACTACATTCCGAAACGGCATATTGATACGATGCTCCATTAAAAAGTTAGCATTTTAAAAAAATTTTAATTGTCAAAAAACTGTCATTAGCATTAATGAATTTTGACCAAAATCTAATCAGGTCGTAAGTGTGTCAAGCACCATTTTACCTAAAAACTTTATAAAAATCGGTTGAGTGGTTTAGGAGCTATTTTGTTACGGACAACCGAAAATGTGTTATTTGGGTGTATTTTGACCTACCCTAGCAGTATCGTCGTGATGTCTGTCTGTGTGTGTGTGTGTTTGTGTATGTAACTATGTCCGTAACACGATAGCTCCTAAACCGCTCAACCAATTTTCATGGTATTTTTAGTTAAAATAGTATTCGATACGAATCGTCTTATTCGCGGTAAAAGTGTTATTTTCCTGCGTCATGAATAAATTTAATTAAAAATCTGCTGAAAACTTATTTGTTTTAAAGGCCTTGCAACATCGTGTGACCAAGATTTATGCAGAGATTATTAAGCTTTAGGGTAACTTTGTCTAATCCCAGCAAATAGTGTACTTTAGGTAGACTAATTGTTTGGAACCCTGAACTAAAATAACTACTACATATACATAAGAATGTCGTATCTCATAGCATCGTTTATAATGGCTTGTCAAATGTACAATTTTTAAACGTTGAAGATACTCAAAGTTTTGCCTTTTATTTTACCTTTTGCAATTAAAGCAAAAAAAAAATAAAAGTAAAACTAACCAAAGGCTTTCAAGTAAATAAAGGTCTTAAACAAGGTTGCTGTATCTCGCCTACGCTCTTCAAGATATACTTGGAACAAGTCCTTAAAGTATGGAAGAGAAAATGCCAAAACATGGAAATTCCGTTGGACGAAACCACCTTGTATAATTTATGTTTCGCCAATGATCAGATAGTAGTGGCTCAGGATTTTGTCGACCTCGAATTTATAACACGAAAACTAATAGAAGAGTACAATAAGTGGGGACTAGAGGTTAATCTCAATAAGACAGAGTATATGTGTATCGGTGGAAAGAAACAGGATCTAATCTTAAATACCGGGCAGCGAATTCAGTCCTGTGATGAGTTTAAATACTTAGGTCTAAAAATTACAGCTGACGGAACACTAGACAAGGCTATAAAAGATAAAAACGTACAAGGAAGAAAAGCAATAATTTTATTAAATGGAATAATTTGGGACCAAAGTATATCAAAACACAACAAAAAGCTTATAATAACACCATTGTAAAAGGTATTATTACATACGGCTCAGAAGTATGGCCAATCAAAGATAGAACAAAAAAAATGCTTTCCGCTACGGAGATGGACTATTCGAGAAGAGCAGCAGGGAAATCGAAAAGAGAAAGAGTTACAAATCAAAGAATAAGATAAATTATGACAGTGGGTGAACGTACTTTAGTGGATGATATAAAAACAAAACAACTGGTGGGGTACGGACATGTACAAAGAATGAATGATGAAAGACTACCTAAACAAATACCAAAATGGAAACCAACTGGCCGAGGAAAACGAGGACGGCCAAGGAGAAGCTGGAGAGAAGGAATAGACAGTGAAATAAGAATAAGAGGCCTAGATGATGAATTATGGGCAAACAGAAACGAGTGGAGATTGGGTATCGGAAGACGTAGAACGTTGAGAAACCGATAAATATATATATATACATATATATATATATATATATATATATATATATATATATAAGATACTTGAAGGCATTAAGCGCCCTATGCATAAACGTCCATTTACCTGGTTTATCCTGGCAGATGATACGCTGCGAAAAGTAACCTCGAAAGAAAAGCATGGCAAAACAAATGGAGCCATGACGGATCTGATACCTTCCTAACCCATTAGCACACTCCAAATAAACTTCATGTGCGCTATAATATTCCGAAACCGCATATTGATGCCACGCTCCGTTAAAAAGTTAGCATTTTTTAAACATTAAAACTGTCAAACTGTCAGCTCGTTACAGTATAGAATATTCTTTTACCTAAAAATTTCATTAAAATCGGTTGGGCGATTTAGGAGCTATCGTATTACGGACAGAGTTACATACACACACACACGTTTTCGGCGTTACCTCAAAAAAATATTTTTAGTCGGAAACAATACCCTCTCTAGCCATTGCTGTGCGGGCTACAAAGGTAAAAGACAATATGTTAAAAACGACTCCGGAACGAAATAGCGATGTACAAAATAGCGGCTATTAAAATAGCGGTATCGAAATAGTGACAATCAAAATAGCGATGTAATGAAAAAGCGACTATCAAAATAGCGATTGTAACAAAATAGCGATGTAACAAAATAGCGATTCTTGTCTTTTGCCCGGGATCCTAGAGGGTGTGAATCAGGTAAGTTTTTTTTAGATAAAATATGCAAGTTCGGTTCGGATTCACACCCTCTAGGATCCCGGGAAAAAAGTCATGCATTTTGACCTGCGCTATTTTGGCCATGCGTAATTTTCACAAGCGCTATTTTGGCCTGCGCTTTTATTGTCATGGGCTATTTTAACCATATGCTATTTTGTCTTGCGCTATTTTGGCCGCGCTATTATGGCCTGGTTAATTTTCACTTGCGCTATTTTGTACCAATGCCAAATAAAGTCTCTTTCTAATTTGTATTTTAAATATCGCTATTTTGATACATCGCTTTTTTAATACAACGTTATTTTGATACATCGCTGATTGTCGCTATTTTCGTTGTCGCTATTTTAATACATCACTATTTTGGTTGTCGTTATTTTGATACATCGCTATTTTGATGTCGCTGTTTTGTTACAAACGTTATTTCGGTACATCGCTATTTTGATACTTGCCCTTTCATTACATCGCTATTTTAATGGTCGCCATTTCATTACTCGCCGTTTCGTACTCTTTTGAACATCGCTATTTTGTTCCGGAGCCAATAAAAACACTTGTAAATAAATAGTTCCATGACGGATCTGATACCTTCCTATCTAGTCTATTAGCACAAGTAAAGCCATGATAATCAGCCTTGAAAACACTTTTTTGTAAATATCTCGGAAACTAATGCCTTTACGAAGCGATGCTCCGTTAAAAAGTTAGCATTTTTTAAATGGTTTAATTGTCAAAAAACTGTCATTAGCATCAAAGGATTTTCACCAAAAACTAATCAGTTCGTCAGAGTGTCGAACAAAATTTCATAAAAATCGTTTTAGCGGTTTAGGAGCTATCGTGTTACAAACATAAAAAAAATACATACACACACACACACAAAGAAAAGAAAAAAAGGTCAAAATACACTTAAATAATACATTTTCGGCGTTATCTCAAAAATACTCTGCTAATATATGGGCACCTAAGCTCACACTAGGTACTATAGTTATAGTGTACGTGTAAGCTAATGTAACTAAAAACTGAAATATATTTTATTCAACTCCAGACTCAATTACCTTTCGTTTGATACCACACAAGCCATGTTTTGAATTAAACTCTAATTTTCTAAATTTACCCCCACCCTTTTTTAAAAAAACTAAAATGTATTTTGTTTAACGCCAGACTCAATTACCTTTCGTTTGATACCACACAAGCCATATTTTCACTTAAACTCTAATTTTTGACATTTACCCCCACCCTTTTTTTTTAAATAAACTAAAATGTATTTTGTTTAACTGCAGACCCAATTACCTTTCGTTTGATATCACACACGCCATATTTCCACATAAACTCCAATTTTTAAAGTCTACCCCCACCCTTTTATTTGGCTTGCGAAACGGAACCATCTCGACCCAAGACCCAGCCTGGGTACCAAATTTCATTCAAATCGGGCAAGCGGTTTTTGAATTATGCGCGTTGGTCGTTACAGACAGACAGACATACAGACAGACATACAGACAGACATACAGACAGACATACAGACAGACATACAGACAGACATACAGACAAACATACAGACAGACATACAGACAGACATACAGACAGACATACAGACAGACATACAGACAGATATACAGACAGACATACAGACAGACATACAGACAGACATACAGACAGACATACAGACAGACATACAGACAGACATACAGACAGACATACAGACAGACATACAGACAGACATACAGACAGACATACAGACAGACATACAGACAGACATACAGACAGACATACAGACAGACATACAGACAGACATACAGACAGACATACAGACAGACATACAGACAGACATACAGACAGACATACAGACAGACAGACGGCGCGACAAAAAAGTTTCAAAATCATCTGAAACGCAAAGATATATAAAAAATTTTGAAATCGGAGCAACTTTTTTTTTTCTCGAAAAAATTGGAATCACCATAGCTCACACTACTATAGTATAGTATATGTGTGAGCTAACACACTACTATAGTATAGTAGTAGTGTGAGCTAAAAAAATTTTCGTCGAAAACAATACCTTCTCTAGCCGTTGCGGTGCGGGCTAATTAGCTGTCATTTTGAAATTGTCAATATATTTGATATTCTATATAAAAATACTCTGCCAATATATGGAGTACGTGTGAGCTAATATAACTAAAAACTTAAATATATTTTATTCAACCCCATACTAAATTACCGTTCGTTTGATACCACACAAGCCATGTTTTGACTTAAACTCTAATTTTTTTAATCTACCCCCACCCTTTTTTTAAAACTAAAATATATTTTTTAAATTCCAGACTCAATTACCTATCGTTTAATATCACACACAAATTTATTTTGTTTAACTCCAAACTCAATTGCCTTTCGTTTGATATCACACACGCCATATTTTCACATAAACTCTTATTTTGGAAATCTACCCCCAGCCTTTTATTTTTCCTGTGTTGGGTCGATTTTGTTCATTTTCAAATGGGACCATCTCGACCCAAGGCCCAACCTAGATACCAAATTTCATTAAAATCGGGCAAGCGGTTTTTGAGTTATGCGCGTTGGTCGTTACAGACAGACTGACATACAGACCGACACACAAACAGACAGACAGACGGCGCAACAAAAATGTTTCAAAATCATCTGAAACGCAAAGATATATAAAAAATTTTGAAATCGGAGCAACTTTTTTTTTCTCGAAAAAATTAGGATCACCATAGCTCACACTATTATAGTATAGTAGTAGTGTGAGCTAAAAGGGCTCGATAATGAAAGCGCGAGTGACAAAATCGCGAGTAACAACAACAATGTAATGAACCATTAAAATAGTGATGTAACAAAATAGTGATGTATCGCTATTTTGGCCATGCGCTATTTCTTCCAGGATCATAGAGGGTGTGAGTCCGAACCGAATTCGTTTCGATTCGGTTCGGTTCCCTTCAGTAATAATGTAACCTCAATTTTTTGGGTTACCTACAAATTACTCAGTCTGAAAGCAAGCCGGTTTCCTGCCTAACAAAAAAAGGTATTTTTCGTCGAAATCGGTTGAGATGTTGATGACTAAGGTGTAAGTAGATTATTTAGCCCTTCGGCAGAAAGCACTGATAGGTCTATTGTGGCCATCACTATAGAATAAACCCTTACCGCTGTGCGTAGAAAGGTAGGAAATCAGATTTTGATGTTAGTTTAAACCCTTTTTTCAGAGGATACTTTCTATATACTTAATTATAATTAAAAAAAAACTTATATATTTTGTTGTCTTATAATAGTAAAAGGTCTAAAGGATAAACTTCATATAAATAGCAAGGTTCTAAAAATTCCCTTTTTTAAAAATATTGCATTTATTAAAAACTGTTATTTACGTTTATACCCGATTTTTTCTGCGAGCATTCTGGAAGTGTTAATCATAACAGAAACATGAAAGCTGAGCTTTGGAAGGCTGATCAAAATTTTAAGTAAGGCATTGCAAAAGTTTTGAATAATATTCCGCATATTTTACTACTTTAAAAATTAAATATTATCCAATTCCTTTAAAAAAGAAGTGAAATCACAATAAAAGCATTTTATGTAAAAAAAAGCCAAGTACGAGAAAACGGCATTCCGTAAAAAGAATTGAGATGAAAGTAAAGCCAAGTTCTCCAATGCAAATTTCAAAATGAAAGGTTCTTACTAGTTTGGAAATGTTTTTTTGAACTTTGCTATTACAGTCAAACTACTTTATGTTTAATTTAGCACTGTGCCTAAGAGTCATCTACAGCCGTAATAGCCAAGTTTAGAAAAACATTCTCAAACTAGAAGAACCTTTCATTTTGAAATTTGTATTGGAGAACTTGGCTTTACTTTTATCTCAATTTTTTTTACGGAATGTCATTTTCGCGTACTTGGCTTTTTTTTACATAAAATGCTTTTATTGTGATTTCACTTCTTTTTTAAAGGAATTGGATAATATTTAATTTTTAAAGTAGTAAAATATGCGGAATATTGTTCAAAACTTTTGCAATGCCTTACTTAAAATTTTGATCAGCCTTCCAAAGCTCAGCTTTCAAGCGTTTCTAAAAGTAGACAATGTTACTTTTAAATAACTTCACATGTATAGAGGAGGGAAGTAAATTTATATTTTCGCGTTTTTAAATATTTTTCTATAGTTTTATCTTAGTTCCTATTAGTCTTCCAGTTTCTATTAGCCTTCCAAAGCTCAGCTCCCTAGCGTTTATGGAAGTGGGCAATGTTACTTTTATAAAAATTTACATTTATAGGAGAGGGAAGTAAATCAAAATGTTGATTTTAAAATATTTTGCCATAGTTTAATCATAGTGTCAGTCCAAAAAAGCTCAGCTCTTTAGCGTTTCTGGAAGTGGGCAGTGTTACTTTTACATAACTTTACATTTATAGGGGAGGGAAGTAAATTAGAATTTTGGGGTGTTTTAATTTTTTTCTATAGCTTTATCATAGTTACTATTGGCCTTCCAAAGCTCAGCTCTCTAGCGTGTCTGGAAGTGGGCAATGTTACTTTTACATAACTTTACATTTATATGTGAGGGAAGTAAATTAGAATTTTGGGGAGTTTTAATTTTTTCCTATAGTTTTATCATAGTTCCTATCAGTTTGCCAAAGCTAAGCACTTTAGCATTTCTGGAAGTGGGCAATATTATTGGAAGGGGACTAAATTAGCATTTTGGGTTTTTTTTCCAGGGGTTATAATTTCTACCAGTCTGCCAAATTTCAGCTTTGTAGCATGTCTGAAAGAAAGTACAGCAGAATTTTGATGATCTATACATGAGTGAGTGAGCCAGTGAGTGAGTGGCAATTTCGACGTTTTATGAAATTTCGTAACTACTTTACTACTTTATGTAAGTCCATGAAACTTGGAGGGGTTGTATAGCTCATTCCGAAGTAGAGTTTTAGATAGGTCAAATATGGGCTGAAATGTTTTAAGAAAAGATGGTACGGCAGCGCGAACTTGGCGAGGCATTGCCGTCCCTCAGACATGTCAAACTTGTGAAATGGAAATTAAATGTAGGATTTTATTTATATATATATCTTTAGATTTTGCATTATTTTCTGTAGTATTAGTAGATTAGGGTAAATTGTTCAAGCCGGTTAATGCTAGATGTGGGTAATTCAAGTCAGTGGTGGCTTATGACTTTCGCAATAGGTGATGCAGGTTTTCCCTACCCTTATTTTTTATACACACATATTAATTTTTAAAAAATTTATAAAAAAACACCCAACTGCTAAATTTACTTGTAAGTACTAGTCGCAGTTGAGTACCAAATTGATACGTATACCTATAATGTACGACTTTTAGTTTTGATGCCCAAAGCGTTCTTACGAAATTATACAGTTTTGTATTTTCAAGAATCAGGTTATTGGGTAATTTTGTACCTAATTGCGACTAGTAGTTGCAAGTAAATTTAGCATTTGGGTGTTTTTTTATTTAACATTTTTTTATTTTCAACTTTTAGGGAGAGAGGGAGGAGGGAACTAGTAAAATGGTGTCGAATAAAATCTTAAAGCATATGCCGAAAGATTCTAGATTTGTGAAAGGTATAGTTATAACTATTACTAATAAGGAGGGTGAGGAGAAGAGTGGGAGAGGAAGGGGGAAACTACGAAGAATTTTTAAAATCGCTCTATATTTGTGAAAGGTATAGCTACTAGCTACTAGGGAAGTGGAAACTAGTAAAATGATGTTGGAAAAAAGTCTTCAAGCGTGTGCAGAAAGAACTTTTGAAATCGTTTTATAATTGTGAAAGTTATAGCTATAACTATTACTAATAAGGATGGTGCTGAGTAAAATCTGAAAGCGTATGCAGAAAGAATTTTTGAAATCGCTCTATATTTGATAAAATTATGCGAATATGGTGTTTGAATAGGGTGGGTGGAATAAACGGAGGAGAGATGGATGGGAGCAGGGAGGACCACAAAGTAACTACAGCAAATTAGAAGACATTTGCAATGGGTAATCAAAGGAGTTTCAATAAAATTGCTTAAAATTTAGATAATTTGTATACTTAAAGCCTACATCATGTTACAAAATGGCGTCTGAAGAGCGACATGTTGATTCCTGCTCAAAAAAATATAGCCTATAGCACCTTCGGGATCAGTAGCAATTCAACGACACCCTTTTTGTCAAAATCGGTTCAGCCGTTTAGCCTCTAGCGTGACACAAATATATTTACTTACATACACACAACAATCGAAAAGCATTACCCTTCCTTTCGCCGTGCTGCAGTTGGGTAAAAATAAAAGTATAATAATATGCTTATAATGTAAATACCTACTCTATAAAAAACTTAACTAAATTCAATCAAATCAGCGAAATCTGGTAGGTATTGTAAAAAGTTTTTTTGATCATCGCCGTTCCACCTCGAAAACGAGTTTTTCCAGTAAATCACACACTGCATCGGACACAGGGAGCATTATACAAAATATTTAAAATAAAAACCGAATGTAAACAATACGCCGACACACCGATTACCAAGACACCCAGGCGACCCTAACCGAGCCGTTTACTGTGACCGGACACTATTTCAATAACGGACGCAAGTCAACACCTGTCATTGCCCTGCGAAAGCATGCGACGTTGTCATGACAACCAACCGACGCCTTCACGCCGCGGCATGTCGAGTAGACACATGCGAACGGAAAACAAAAATCGCCTCAACATGCTTGTCTGTTAATTGCAAAATATCAAAAGGGAGTACAGAATAAGCAGCGGGGAACGCTTACAGTTTTTTATCGGTTAATAGGTAATAAGTTTCTTCGGTTTGCATACGCGGTGCGACTCCGATTTTTAATTTTTTGTCCTGTCTTAGATTCTTAGATTATTACATTTAGTCTAAAAAAAAAGAGGTGAAGCAGGGCAGTCATTGGGAGAGCCGACACTGATTCAAGTAACCCTTCCTACTAGCATAGTCAAGTTTTATAGATTATATATCAAACCAATTTCTACAAACAAAAAACATTTATCAAAATTATAGGGCTTTTTGTTTAAATTAAAATATGCTGCCATCACGGAAAATGTTTTGATATCAGTAACATGAATATAATAATTAAATAAACGTAGCCAATTTATTTGTAAAATGAATCATCAAATCAAAATAAGCTTTATTGTCCAGAAATAGTTATTTCATTGACAAAGCAATATCTAAAACTTCAACTACAGTGTGAAGAGACAAGTTAAAATAATTAAAAAAGTTTTCAACCCTCCAGCGGTGACCTGGAAACTAATCAGAACTTAGGTGACATCGTTCCAACAGTCCATTATACACATATGCGTTTCAACAGACGTTCCAATAACTATTTAAATCACGAATTTAGCAGATTTTATTAAATTAAAAATTATGCAAAATCAAAATTCCGTGTTTTTCCTTGTCTCAAACATCGTAGGACACCACTCGCTGGCTAAGGGTGTCTTTTTCTTAAATCACTAAAGCTACGTTATTTCATAAAAGTAAATTGTTAAAAGTTCTTTACCCTTAAAAATTTTTTTTTAGTTTACTATTTCAGTCAAGATCTCAAAAATTAAAACACATTTATTACTTTCATATAAAAAAGAAGACACACAAGAGATACACATTAAGACTATAATATAATAAAACAATTTGTCCTTGATAACATGTCTTATTTTATATAAAAATCTTACTCATCATACTATAATTACTCTACATGAAATCTACACGAAATCAACAATCTCTATACAACTCTAACACAAATTAAATAATAAGAGAAGTTTTTTGAATCACAGTACTAATTTTTGAAAAAATAAAATAAAAGTACATTAGTACTACTTATATATATTTAAAATCTAGTTTTATAGTAGTCAGAAATACTTGACAGAGTGGCAAAGTATTTTCGCTGTTTACAGATAAAAGTGTACTTTCTATTCCTCATTTTAGTGACAGATAGATAGAAAAATAGACATTTATTTAATACCGAGCACCACAATACAGTAGAAATAAACAAATAAAAAATTAGTGCATAAAAAAAATTAAAAAAATTACTAATTGAAATGATTTAAAATAAAAATTATTTTAAAAAAGACAAAAAAAAATAAAAAAAAGAAAAGCAGCCGACCGACCACAACCCACAACGTTGGGTATTTCAACCAATCTCTTCTTAAAACTCTGTTGTAGAATAAAATACATTATTGCTCAAAAAGGCTTACTCTTTAGTTCCTCTGGAAGAGAAATATATAGGCGTAGACCAGCGAGAATTGGTAAGTTTTTAAAATATTTATGATTATTTCTTTGAACACAAAGTTATTTTAATTTCTGGTGGCATATTTATAATAGGCTCCATTAATTACATTTACAACATTTGATTTATTTTTATGAATATATGTTATTAAAATATTAAGTAAATAAATGGATACCACAGTTTGTGGTATAAGATTTCTCTGCAACCAAAAATGATAAAACAATCAATCACAGTTTAGTAAGTAAAAACCAGACATACAAAGTGACAGATCAGGGATGAAAAGTTTACACTAGATATATAAATAAACCTCCCAAAAAAACAACTTGAAAAAACGTCTCAAAGGCAAGAAACAGCGTAAAAAACTCTTCAAATTTTTTTTGTTATCCCTCAAGATATGGTAGTAATCCATTTTTTCTACATTAGAAAGTATTAAAAAATATATAATAAATATTAAACATTGGTTTTTAATATATTTCTCATAAATTTTGATTCATATTTTCCTTGCAGTTACTGCCTTAAAGTTTCTTCCAAAATTAATTAAAGTACCTAAAGTTTGTCTACATGTCAAACATTATTATATATGTGTCTCGGTAGAATGTCTTCGGTGGGTTTACCTTTGCCATAACAAATTTGTTTTATTACTGCAGCGAGAAACTTGAATTTATTAAAAAATTTGGGATTGCGGTAAATGGCTCAAAAAACTTGTGCAAATGTTGTTTGCTCGAACAATAAAATGTATTAAAACTGTCCTTTAAAAGACATTTTCTTTGAACGAGAATTTGCTTACAAATTTTTTCTTCGAACGAGAATTTATTTGAATTTTTTTTTCAACACTTTCTTCGAACGGAAATTTGTTAAAAAGAGTGTCTCTACAGAAAGGGATTTAAAAGCTCTGTTCTTCCTTCCCTATGAACATCTTCTAGCGCAGCTGCAACTGGTGGGCTTGTTGACAGTGGTACTGTCAAATCAAATGGCCAAGGCTTAAACGTTGCAAGCTACCAATTTGTGCAACACTTTAAATGACTGATATAATTATTAAAAGTTATTAAATTTATTATTTGTTACTACTACTATGTCGGTTTAAAACGTTTTTCTATGTTTTTCTACGTTGTCCGACGCCTATTCTCCACCTCCTCCGATCCTGACAGTCATCTTCCGTCAGGTTTTTTTGACTCATTGATCTTTGGATTGACTGTTGCCATTCCAGTTTAGGACGCCCTCTTTTTCTGCGCCCTATTGGTTGCCATTCTAGGATCTGCTTTGGTAATCTTTCGTTGCTTATCCATTGTACATGGCCGTACCATATCAGTTGCCTTTTAGTGATGTCAACCGTTATGCTTCCCTCGATTCCCATTCTTTCTTTTATGATCTCATTTCTTATATGATCTGTTCTAGATATTCTTATTTATCTTCTTATTGCATCCATTTCGACACATTCCATTTTTGCTTTGTATTTTTCTGTTACGCGACAAGTCTCTATTCCATACAACAGCATGCTTTTCACCATTGTTTCATATATGTTAAATTTTACATTCTTTTTGTCTTATCAAATGTGACACTCAAGTATACATACTCATTGCATGGAGATATTGTTTGTCCATTTTCTAGTTCTAATTCACTTGATTCGTTTCCAATACATAAGTACTGTGTCTTGTCCACGCTCACTGTTAACTTCCACTTTTGGTATTCTTCCGTTAACTTTCTCATCATATACTCCATGTCTTCTTTATCATTAGCTACAACTACTTGGTCGTCGACAAACTGTGGTGTGTATATGGTAAATCGGTCGTTAAATTGTATTCCCATGCCGTGTACTTTGCGTTTCCAGTTTTTTAGAGCTACTGCGATATATATTATAAAAAGAGTTGGAGAGATACAACATCCCTGTCTTAAGCCTTTCGTTACCAGGAATTCTTTTGAAAGTCGATTTCCAATTTTAATTTTAGATTTTGACCCTTTGTATAGTTCTTTTATCGCTTTTATGTATGTATGATTGATATTAGTCTGCTGTAACACTGTCCATAATTTTTCTACTAGAACGGTATCATATGCTTTTTGTAGGTCCATAAAGGTAACATGAGTCTCTATATTTCTGGCGCTCCTACATTATCACTACAAGATCTGCCTGCACGAATTATTTGTTACGATCTCGATAATGAATTTGGCGTACCTTGGAGGAAATTTATACTCTAAACGTTTATCTCAATTATGTAAACAATGTAGGAAAATCATACATACCTGTTCAATTTTCTTCTTTAAAGTTCACATTTTCACTTCTTAATATTTATTTGACTTTAATGACAAAATTATTAAACTTTTGTATTCTAATATTTACACTCTTCAAACTTTCAGGTTTTAGAAACCTTTTGTATATTTGTTGTAAATATATTTACTTACTAACATTTTAAACGTTGATTGAATAAAGTTATTCAACTGTTTAATTTACTAATTATAACTGTTTAGGTTTTTATTTGATGTTAAGAAAACCAGAAAAACATAAAAAAAATACTTTAAAACATTGGAAACAGCAATAGTAAAATACTCTGCCAATATATGGGCCCCTAAGCTCACACTAGGTACTATAGTTATAGTGTACGTGTGAGCTAATATAAATAAAAACTGAAATATATTTTATTCAATTCCAGACTAAATTACCTTTTGTTTGATACCACACAAGCCATGTTTTGACTTACACACAAATTTTTGAAATCTACCCCCACCCTTACAAAAAAAACAAAAACTAAAATGTATTTTGTTAAAGTCCGGACTCAATTACCTTTCGTTTGATATCACACACGCCATATTTTCACTTAAACTCAAATTTTTGAAATATACCCCCACCCTTTTTTTTAAATAAATTAAAATGTATTTTGTTTAACTGCAGACTTAATTACCTTTCGTTTAATATCACACACGCCATATTTTCACATAAACTCTAATTTTTGAAATCTACCCCCACCCTTTTATTTGGTTTGTGTTCGGTGGATTTTCTTCATTTTTAAATGGGACCATCTCGACCCAAGACCCAGCCTAGATACCAAATTTCATTAAAATCGGCCAAGCGGTTTTTGAGTTATGCGCGTTGGTCGTTACAGACAGACATACAGACACACAGACAGACAGACAGACAGACAGACATACAGACAGACAGACAGACAGGCGGCGCAACAAAAAAGTTTCAAAATCATCTGAAACGCAAAGATATATAAAAATTTTTGAAATCGGAGCAACTTTTTTTTTCTCGAAAAAATTAGGATCACCATAGCTCACACTACTATAGTATAGTATATGTGTGAGCTAAAAGTTTAAAATTAAATTAAACTTTAAAAGTAAACAAATAACAACGATAATAGTTTTATAAAAAGCTAAAATAATTCCGTGGTGCCGGGGAAAAAAGAGATAAGTCCATTTTTGTTCAAAACGAGATACCTGTCTTGATATTAGATGCATATATCAAAATCTTGCGATGGGCCAAACAATATAAGTCAGATCGTATTTGTATTTTACTCTGAATATTTGAGTACGATAAGTATCAGTAATAAATCTGATTTGTAGTTTGTAAGCAAACTTTAAGTTATTTTCCTAAACATTCTTAATAATCGACTTATCTCCTATTTCCTCGGCACCACGGAATTGACAGATTTAAGCACTGTGAAGCGTACAGAATCAACTAAAGAATGATCTTTAACTATTCTCTTGTCTCGGCGAAAACAACCCTGCCTTGCACGCATCATAACTTGTCGTTGATTGGTTTGAACTCCAAGAGATAGACTGTGTCTTGAACGCGTCAAACAAAGAGACAAAACAACAACGCAATCCAGAAACGCGTTGACTTAGAAAACCGTTACAGAGCAATATTACACAGTGTGTTTTTTAAAAATTAAAAATAGCTTGGAAAATTTTTTCCAGAAACAAAATATGTATTATTTGATGTTAGTGGTTCAAAGGGCAGATTAGTCGAATACAACTTTTATTAACATACAGCGACCCTCAAAACCATGCTTAATAAATTGGTAAAAAAATTTTTTAAGTCACAAGCTTTTATAAAATGCACTAGAAATTAAAAAATAATTTTCTAACATTCTAATATTATCATAATAATAAAAGCGATGGCCGACTGATGGAAATGGCCGACTGATGGAAAAACGATAAGATATCCGTATCAATTAAATATCACTATTTGCAAGAATCAATCTAGCAGAAAAATGCAGAGATACCAAACCCACCCAACCCGACCTAAGATACCCCAGCATTTCTCTGACATAGGTATGGCAATGGCATAACATTGCGGCACATCAAACATATGTTTGATGACCTGCTATGTTGAATATTCTTTAAGTGTTTAGATCACAACTTTAGATTAACTTATGCTTTGATTTGCGGCCATCGCTTTTATTATTATGATAATATTAGAATGTTAGAAAATTATTTTTTAATTTTTAGTGCATTTTATAAAAGCTTGTGACTTAAAAACATTTTTTTACCACTTTATTTTCTACTTTTTAGTCTCAGCTATCTACTCTATTAAATGAAAATATTTATATAACATAACAGAAGAGTTTATTCTAAATTATAATGAAATCGCTGATCGTGAGTTGTTTGGAAACTCATTTTTCTATTGGGGGAAGGAGAGGCTGGGGTAGAGGTAGAAATATATTTTTTGTTTGGGCTGTATTGCCATCGGACCTTTATGCATATACCAAATTTTATAAAAGTCATTCGAAGTGAAGTGTGTCAAAAACGCATTTTTTATGGAAAGGGGTGAAGGGTAGGGGTGGGGGGACATTTTTTCATTATTGTTGTATTGTCATCGGACCACTATATGTATACCAAATTTTATCCAAATCGGATAATGGGAAGTGTGTCAAAAACGCATTTTTCTATAGATGGGGGTGGGGGTGGGAGTGGTAGGATTTTTTTTTTCAATGTTGTATTGTCATCGGACCACTATATGTATACCAAATTTCATCCAAATCGGATAATGGGAAGGGTGTCAAAAATGCATTTTCTATGGAAGGAGGTGGGGGTATGGGTGGGAGGATATTTTTTCATTATTGTTGTATTGTTATCGGACCACTATGTGAATACCAAATTTCATCCAAATCGGGTAACGGAATGTGTGTCAAAAACAAATTTTTCTATGGAAGGAGGTGGGGGTAGGGGTGGGAGGATATTTTTTTCTTATTGTTGTATTGTCATGGGACCACTATGTGTGTACCAAATTTCATCCAAATCGGATAATGGGAAGTGTGTCAAAAACGTTGATAGTTAGTTAGATAGTTAGACAGAACATCTGAAGTTAAATAAAAGCTTGTAAAAACAAGTCGCTGTGTTGCCATTAATTTTGCTTGTTCTTAACCTAGTCTTGCATGTAATTAATGCTTGTTGATGTCAAAAACAATATTCAATTAAAAATATTTAAAAACTTATAAATGGCAAAATTAACATTTACATTCAAATCCCGTTTTGTTACACAGCTCATCGACATGATTTCAGACTGCATTTGGGGCCATACAAATGAAACTGGTCTGCAAAAAAAAACATTATTGAGCCCTGGCATTATTTCCGCTGCTTCTTATGTAAAACTACGCCCTGAATCCAAATATAGCTTGTGTTTTCTTCTACCATCCACCATTTTTGAGGGGGCAGCCCTTTTACCTATTTCTATCATTTTTCGATAATAATTATAATATTATCGACATAAATTTAAATTTTTAAGTATAAAGAGAGTTATTTTAGTTTAAAACAATATTAAATACATGGGCGCACCCTGGGCGGGGCCTTGGGGCCCGCCTCCTTAAGCCTTAGATTTTTTTACATATATTCCACATATTTCATAAAAAAATACAAAAAATAGCTTAAAATTCGACATCATGAAGCTATAGAGGCGTCGGCCCCCCCAAGGCATATTCGTGGGTGCGCCACTGATAAATAGGAACTTTCGTACCTTCACTTGGTGCTTGCTTTCCTTTTATACTCTGAGGTACAACCCTCTCGTTTCAAAAACCAGCAGTACTCCGCCAACATGCTTGCATTTCACTTCCCTGAAAACCTCTTTTCCAACTTAGCGATGTCTTGATGAACCGTTCCCCGTATTCATCCGACACTGCTCCTAAATTTTCAAGAAAGAAGTCCAGATGCGAGTGAAGGAAGTGCACTTTAAGGGACATGTTACATCCCATGGCCTTGTACGCTAAGAGCAATTCCTCAACCTGAGCGACATAATCATCACTTTTATGGTTACCTAAAAAGTTCTTACACACGTTTTGGAATACAAACAAAGCTGGGGCCTTCCTTGATTTTAGCCTCACTAAGAAGAGGAAATTTAGTTTTTAAATATATGAATGCTTTGCCTGTTTTGTCCAGTGCTTTTACAAACTGTTTGATCAATCCAAGTTTGATGTGCAAAGGCGGCAAGTAAATAATATTATCTTGCGGGACTAATAAGGATCGTTGGCGATATTTTTCTGACCGGGAGTAAATCTTTCTCGCAAAGACCAGTTCCGTACAATGTAATGGTTTGTCCCGTGCTCGGCTGTCCCATTCACAAATAAAGCAACAATATTTTATTTTTTTGTTATAGTTTCTACATGAGCGTATACCAGGGGGGAGGGGGGCTTGGGGGCGGAAGCCCCCTAAGAATCTAAAAATAGTTTATGTTAAAACTATTTATTTTTCTACTTTTTAATATGTTAATAAATAAAAGTGGAAAAAATTTCCAAGCCCCTCCAAGGCGATTTTTTGTATACGCCAGTGGTTTCTGTATATATATATATATATATATATATATATATATATATATATAGTTTTATATACTAATATGTTGCTTTATACTTTGCTATAACGTTTATTACCTTTACCGTTAAGCTGCTGGCCGCTAAAATTTTATAAAAATAATTAGAAAGTGCATATAAAACGGTAAAATCGACAATGTGTATTTACCATTTATGCAAAACACCAGCCCCCCCCCCCCAAACAAATGGCTTACTACCTTACTATAAATATTAATGTTTGAGAACACTAAATTCTCCAGTGTCTCAGAAATAATGATGTTAAGGCCAAAAAAAATTCTTTCCGTCCCACCAAACTATCGAAAAGCAGTAAAAATACTCTGCCAACCTATGGGCACCTAAGCTCACACTAGATACTATAGTTATAGTGTGAGCTAATATAATCAAAAACTGAAATATATTTTATTCAACTCCAGACTCAATTACCTTTCGTTTGATATCACACACGCCATATTTTCACTTAAACTCTAATTTTTGACATCTACCCCCACCCTTTTTTTAAAAATATACTAAAATTAATTTTTTTTAACTCCAGACTTAATTACCTTTCGTTTGATATCACACACGCCATATTTTCACATAAACTCTAATTTTTGGAATCAACCCCCACCCTTTTATTTGGCTTGCATTCGGTGGATTTTGTTCATTTTTAAATGGGACCATCACGGCCCAAGACCCAACTTAGGTACCAAATTTCATTAAAATCGGACAAGCGGTTTTTGAGTTATGCGGGTTGGTCGTTACAGACAGACATACAGACAGACAGACAGACAGACATACAGACAGACAGACAGACAGACAGACAGACAGACAGACAGACAGACAGATAGACAGACAGACAGACAGACAGACAGACAGATAGACAGCAAAACAAAAAAGTTTCAAAATCATCTGAAACGCAAAGATATATAAAAAATTTTGAAATCGGAGCAACTTTTTTTTTTCGAAAAAATTAGGATCACCATGGCCCACACTACTTATAGTAGTAGTGTGAGCTAATAGGTAGGGGGGTCTCCCCCGAAAATGGGGGGTGACGGGGAAAAACGGAGTTCATATTTGGATTCAGGAGGTCATTTTACATAAGAATCGGCAAGAATGGTGTCAGGGCCAATTTTCATGCCGACCAGTGTGGTACACGAACTTTTCTATGGCGCATGGCCTCACCAATATTACTAGATAGCTCCCTAATTTACACAAGAGCTTAAACCCTAACTTTACGTTGGGCAGCAAAAGCAAGTATATTTCACAGCGACATTAGCAATAATGACTAATGGTAGTTGTAATCAGCCTGTATGCCTAAGGCATATGCTATTTGGGAAAGTAGAATTACTGTTAAAATACTTTTGTCTCTCTACACAATATATAAGTTATTCCTTTTGATGTTTTTGCATAGACCTAAAGTCAAAACTAATAAATCCATATCATATAAAAACTACTTAGAAACAGTTTCACTCCTAATAGAGGATTTCGAGAAAATCGCAAGACACATTCGTTTTTACCAGTTTGTATATTTTTTAAAAATATGGTTTTTGTTCTGGCGTTCTTGATGATTCAGTGCGCCACCGGTGGTTCCCTAATACTGTTGGGTGCAGAAAAAAAATTCCAAGGGTAGATTGAAAAGAATACGAAAATGCAAAGGTGCAACACAAGCTTGGAGAGGCCGTGGCGAAAAATCTGCACTGAATGCAACACTGGTCTTGTCAGTTGCTCAAAAATATACAAAAAATTGCACTTGTTTTCCCAAAAGAATACGAATATTGCACTAGTGACGCACCAGTGTTGTAATATTTTCCAAAAGAATTCGCCATTAATCTCTATGTCTTTTTTTTAAGATACAGGCTTAACAAAATATAAATTTTTTACGCAATTTTAAGTGCATTTTCGACGAAAAATTTTTTTGAGATAACGCCGAAAATGTGTTAATTGGGTGAATTTTTACCTATCCCAGCAGTATTGTCGTGTCGTCTGTCTGTGTGTGTATGTATATCTGTCCGTAACACGATAGCCCCTAAACCGATGAACCGATTTTGATGAAATTTTCAGGTAAAATACAGCCCGACACTGCAACGAGCTGATTAGATTTTGGTTAAAATTCATCAATGCTAATGACAGTTTTTTGACAGTTAATAATTTAAAAATTGCTAACTTTTAACCGAAGCATATAACCAAAAACTTTGTGAGGGCTTTCGTTTCGGAGATATTTACAAAAAACTGTTTTCAAGGTTAGGTTGATATTGCATGGAGTTTACTTGGAGTGTGCAAATGGGCTAGGAAGGTATCAGATCTATCATAGACCCATTGATTTTTTCACAAAAATAATTAACTTTTAATAAAATGTTATTTTTATTAGGTTCACTTTTCAAGTCCAGAGTTCAGACTTATTAAAAACAAGAAAAAATTGTTTTGAAGTTTTGTTTATACTGCCTTTTTGATCCCTCCCCTCGGGACATCCTGAAGTCGCAACTGTTAATTTTGTATTCCTACCGATTAATAAAACGATTAAAACGATGATGAAATTAATGATTTTGCAAATTGAAAAACAAGAAAAACAGATTTTGTTTTGTTATTATGGCAATAGACAAATTTTTGTAGACAAGCAGTGAATATTCTTATTGACTTATGAGAGCCCCAAAAAGTTTTTTGTCCTGAGGCTCCATGACTTTTTAAATGGCATGCTGTTAATAAAATAAATTTTAAAAAAAACTTTTAGTTATGTCGTTGGTGATACCTTGGTACAGGTCTCCGAAATATTTTTACCACCGTGTAAAAATTTCGAAAATCCATTCATTAGTTTTTGAGATGTTTGCTTTTAGATTTTCAAATTGAGCATGGATTAATAAAATAAAAATTAAATAAGAAAAATATAAAAGTTTTATTTAATTTTTATTTTATCAATTTATGTTAAATTTAAAAATTTTAATGCAAATATTTCAAAAGTTAATGATATATTTTTAAAATTTTTACAGTTCTAAAAACAATCGTCAGACCTTCAAAACGAGGTGTCACTTGGCCCACTTTCCCTATCCACAATATAGGGGTAAAATTTGCCCCTTAAAGATGCTACAAATATTTCAAGATCGACTTATCTGAGAGTTTTTCCAAAATCCA
Source organism: Aspidapion aeneum (assembly GCA_963576565.1). NCBI lineage: Eukaryota > Metazoa > Arthropoda > Insecta > Coleoptera > Brentidae > Aspidapion > Aspidapion aeneum. The sequence goes on from OY755047.1 coordinate 61,699,412, forward strand.
CAAAAAAAATACCCTAAAAGGCCTGAGTTAAGTATTAGTTCAAACATTGTATAATTATTGGATTAATATTATAATTATTATTATATATCTAATGGATTATTATGGCAATATACTGGCTTTTACTCCCTTAAATCTCCATGGAGATATGAAGATGTATATACATAATGCATATATATGTAACATTTGATTTTATTACATTATGCCAATCTCCGTTAGCAAACAATAAAACACGAAAAGTAAATATTAAAAGGGATATTGTGTGGTTTGTGTGTGGAAAAGGAACAAGCTCAGGGATTTTTTTGAATAAAAGTGTGTTTGTACGGCAGGATTAACATAGATTTTCTTTTAGTGACTCTTTTGCAGGATAAACGTAAAAAAGATTTGGCAATAAAAATGTTTTAAAGCTTTCATATAAAAATATGAGTTTTTAAAAGAGTTTTGTAGGTTATAGCTTTATATTTCGTTAATAAAATTGTTTTTCAAAAAACAGTAGGTCACATCGATTTTTATTTTTAGCTGCATTTTAGCCTTCCTAGCCCGTGCAGCAATAGCTAGAGAAAGTATTATTTTCGACGAAAATATAAGGTATATCTGCCCGTAACACGATAGCTCCTAAACCGCTTACCGATTTTCATAACATTTTTAGGTAAAATAGTGTTAGATACTCTTACGAGCTGATTGGATTTTCATCAAAATCCATTAATGCTAATGACAGTTTTTCACAATTAAATATTTTTTTAAATGGTAACTTTTTAACGGAGCATCGCATCAATATGTGGTTTACAGTAGATTACATTTTGCTCAATATTTTCTGTTATAACCAAAAACTTCGTAGAGTTTCTGAAATATTTACAAAAAACTGGTTTCAAAGGTGATATAATAATATCATAGCTTCACTTGAAGTGTGCGAATAAGCTAGCTAGAAAGGAATCAGATCCGCTATGGAACCATTTATTTTTAGGTATAGGGTACCCTATACCTAAAAACGTCAATTTAAAATTTGTTTTTAAATATTGGTTCGAGTTTTAAGTATATATTAATATGTTCGAGATATAAAATCATAAAAATATTTCATGTAAAAAAAAGCCATTGATTAAATTGAGGTAAAAGTAAAGCCAAGTTCTCCAATACAAATTTCAAAGTATCAAGGTTCTTACTAGTTTGGAAATGTTTTTTTAAACTTTGCTATTACATCCAAACTTATTTATGTTCAAAAGGGTGTTTGACAGTATAACAAAAAAAATAAATATATATTTATTTTTAGATATCTTGTTAAGTCTTGGGAATGCTAAAAACAAACTTTTTAAATTAAATAAATAATAAATTCATTGAATTAAAACAATTAGCCACGTGATTCAAAACAGGCGGTTTACCAATCAGCTGCGAGTAACGTCACAAAATAGTAAACGCCTTGAACGAACCTATTTTCTGTGTTATTTTCTTAAGGTCGGTAATGTTTGCTTTGGTTTAAAGTGCGAATTATTGTCCTAAATTACATTTTTGTGTTTTGCTCATAAAAAACATTTTCAGTGGAAAATGGATTCTCCAAAGCCGAAAGCTCCAACTTGCCAATGCTGAATTCCTTTATGGTGGCAGGCTTCTTTGCCAACAACAGTGATTTTTGATCTGCGGAATTTAGAAACGTTAAAATGTTGATGTAAGTATTCGATGAGTTGTTTTGTATATAACTGAAAGTTTTTTACGATATTCTTCGAATACTTTTTCTCATTTAGATTTTGAGGTTAGGTTATGTGTTTTGATTTTTTTTTAACATGCCACTTCCAATAGATTCAATTAAATACCCAATCATTATTATTTTAAGCATTAAGAAACAATCAAAAATTGCTTTTTTAAAACAACATTTTCTAAATACATTCTATATACATACTAGTCCTGCCTATACACTGCCTAGTCTTGAATATGCACTGCTCAGTCCTACATTATTTAGCCCGCATGTGCACTGCCTAATCCTGCATTTAGAGGGTCTCCCTAGTCCTGCCGATTAACTGCCTAGCACCGCCTAAAAATTTGTACACCTTTCTGCCTATTATAGTTGTTTACCTCTTGTAATAAACATAACCTAAAAAATTTCATCGTCATTTACGAAATAGTTATATATATTATAGACAACGTGAGAAAAATTAATAGAAACAATTTAGGTATACTCAGTGATCTTCACAAATGTAAAGTGAAGATGTATTAGATAAGGCCCTTGGGTTTTTTCGAGTAAGTTCTAGCCACTTTTTCCGTTCTTTTACTGCTGTAGGCACATGAATAAATAGTTTTTCAGGTGTTTTTATGCTAGTATTCGAACACTGAGGCACTACGCACCACTTATAGGACATTTTTTTACATAAAAAACAGTAAAAACACAGACCAAAAACAAATAAACACTTGAATGCCACAGAACACCATTGAATGCCGTGTATCTGTCCGCGAGTTTACTGGGCTGTGACGTCATTGCAACGCCATGCTAGAAATGAGCGTTTTAGCGGCAAATTCAAATTGGAAATTAGAAAACTTGATTTTAAATGTAGTCATGATAAAATATACAATTTTAATAATTTTGCGTAGCAAATTAAGGATCTATGTATCATTCTAAACTCTTTTCTAAAATTTGTCAAATACCCTATTTAGCACTGTGCCTAAGAATCATCTGTAGCCGTAATAGCCACGTTTAGAAAAACATTTCCAAAGTAGTAACAACCTTTCATTTTGAAATTTATATTGGAGAATTTGGTTTCTGGAAGACAGGTGGTAGACAGATGTAAAGGGAGTAAATTCATAACTTTATCAAAACAGATTCAAATATGTGGTTTTCAGATTTATGACTTGATCTGGTGACAATACAAAAAAAAACCGGAGGAAGCTGAGGAATGTAAAGGAAGTAAATTGAGAACTTTAAAATCCAAACCGAAACGAACAAGCGGTTTTCAGATTTGATTTTTTCTGGTGCCAATTCAATGATTTAATAAAAAAACGGAGGTAACGATTGATAAGCTTAAGATTGAGGAATTGGATCATACAAAATTGACACGAAAAAACCTTGTAATAATGAGGCATTGCTAGGAATGGAAAGGTTGCGAAAGCCGTAATCAGTGGTGTATATATGGGGGAGGGCCTGGAGGGCTCAGGCCTTAATAGAAGCTAATATTTTTCACATATTTCATAAATACAAACATAAAATAGCAAAAAATTCTGTCTCCTGGTGTCTTGGGCTCCAATACTTTTTTCTAGATACGTCACTGGCCATACCTAATTATACATCCTGCATCTTGTTTGTTTTTAATTAAGTCTGAAAAGTAAAAAGTAAAATATATTTTTCTTAAATTAAACGTTTATTAGAAAATTGCTCTAAAAATAGTGATACAAGTGAAGCTATGATAATCAGCCTTGAAAACACTTTTTGTAGATATCTCGGACACCGCATATTGAGGCGATGCTCAGTTAAAAAGTTTTTTCAATTTTTTAATTGTTAAAAGACTGTTATTAGCATTGATGGATTTTGACCAAAAACTAGTCAGCTCGTTGGAGTGTCAAAAATTTGATGAAAATCGGTTCAGCGGTTTAAGAGCTATCGTGTTACGGACAGAAAAAAAATACACACACACACACACATAGACAGACATAACGACCATATTGATAGAATAGGTCAAAATACACCCAAATATAACATTTTCGGCGTTTTCTGAAAAAAAAAAATTTGTCGGAAACAATACCTTCTCTAGCCATTAATGCGCGGGCTAGGAAGGTAAAAATATTTTGGCAGATTTCTGTTTACTAGAGTCTAGGTTTAACAATAGCGTTAATGGCGTATTAAGTATATATTTTTAAGTTGGATATAAAATCGTGGCGCGAGAATTAAAGATACCCATCAAATAGAGATGCATACGCGCTACGATTATACTTGTATATCAAACTTAATAATATATAATGTGTCATTAATGCTATTGTTAAATCTCGACTGTAGTAAATCGAAATCTGCCAAATAATGTTTTAATTTTGGTGCAATTTTCTAATAAAATCGTCGTAGTCGCTACAGCGTAAAAAGTGCGTCACTCGATGGTCACCCATGTTACCGAAACGAAACCGAACCGAACCGAACCGAACCGAACCGAACCGAACCGAACCGAACCGAACCGAACCGAACCGAACCAGCGTTGCCAGGTTACTGATTTTTCAGTAGATCTACTGCTTTTCGGTCTTTGTCTACTGAATACTGTTTTTACGGCGGAATCTACTGCTTTTTTTGGTTTTCAATAAATATGAACAGTAATTCTCCTGTTTTTGTTTTTCAAGAAAATTTTTATGGGACCTAGTTAGTTATCTATTCAAAATATTTATATTTTTGCCTGTGAAAAAATGATATGAAAACGCCCACTTCCGTATTTAGTTTATGTCTATGGTCGATTTTGATTTGAATTTCGCGCTTCTTCGTGGAATGTAATAGCAATTTCGGCTTCACTGCTCTGAACTCACTCGCGGGTAGGGCGGTAACGTCACGAATCTCTCTCCGAGCACCCCGGGAATGATCTTAGATCGAGCGGGATTGCTCGCCTACGGAGCAAGGGCAAACACGACCGTTTAAACACTTGCTCGAAATTTTATGGGTTAATCTTAACAAATAAAAAATATTGTTGTTTTACAATTTTTTTATTTAATTTTTTTTTGGTGTAATGAGTATATGATTGTAAATTTTCTAAATGCAAAATACGGAAAATACTATATAATAACACAAATGCATCAAAATTAGAAACAAATTAATCAGATCTAAAAAATGGGGTTATGTTTTGTTTTATCTGAAACGTTGCTGCGTGATAACAGATGGAGCAATACAGAGCACCAGCTCGGCAATTTGCAGGCAATAGTCGAGCACGCAAATATTTTGTAGATTACTGCTTGTTTTTAAGTCGAACGCCTACATCCGTTTCAGAGCAATTTGCGAGCACTCGAGGGCAGTTTTCCCTCGTCTGTGTCGTCACGCTGCGTTCGAGAATTGGTTGAATCAACTCTTTTTTTCTTTGTTTATCACAAAAAAAAATACTCAGCCAATATATGGGCCCCCAAGCTCACACTAGGTCCTATAGTTATAGTGTACGTGTGAGCTAATACAACTAAAAACTGAAATATATTTTATTCAACTCCACACTGAAGCCATGTTTTGACTTAAACTCAAATTTTTGAAATCTACCCCCACCCTTAAAAAAAACAAAAACCAAAATGTATTTTGTTAAACTCCGGACTCAATTACCTTCCGTTTGATATCACACACGCCATATTTTCACTTAAACTCTAATTTTTGAAATATACCCCCACTCTTTTTTAAAAATAAATTAAAATGTATTTTGTTTAACTCAAGACTCAATTACCTTTCGTTTGATATTACACACGCCATATTCTCACATAAACTTTAATTTTTTTAATCTATCCCCACCCTTTTATTTGGTTTGTGTTCGACGGATTTTGTTCATTTTTAAATGGGACCATCTAGACCCAAGACCCAGCCTAGGTACCAAATTTCATTGAAATCGGCCAAGCGGTTTTTGAGTTATGCGCGTTGGTCGTTACAGACAGACATACATACATACAGACAGACAGACAGACAGACAGACAGACAGACAGACAGACA